>JAWNZC010000087.1:6500000-6602500 GCA_035771165.1 Paragorgia papillata
TTACTAACCTCTTTTTATCAAAGTAACGTGATTTCTTCAACTTTTTGGCGTCGTTTGTCGTGATCAATCTTCGTTTTCTGTTTTTGTTTGTACAGTGCCGTCAATGCAGTGTTTAACAAGCTTTTTTGACGTAAAAAATCCACATATTCAGACAGATAGTACGGGAGAAACAACAGAGGTTTCCTAAGGCACCACTTTGATGACAAATGACGTCGTTTTTTGTAGATGTTCACTATAAAAAAATGATTTTTTTCCTTGTGTCCATTTAGACTAAACCAACCCGCCATCTTCTTGCTTCAATTAGTGTGTTTTAGCGGGAAATTTCTTGAGATATGATTGGCCAATAAAACTATGAACAAGGCTCCGACTTTATTCCGACGACTTCCGATGACGCATCCATGGAAACATCGAATACGACAGCAGTCATTTGCAAAAGCAGTCCATTTGTTTCGGTCTTCGTAGATGTACCTTTTGTTTTGCACGCGTAGCTGGTTTCAACGCCACCTTCATCAGTTCCTGTGTGGCAGATCCGGAGGAACCCCTAAAGTTTGGTGCGCTAACGTATTCGAGAGTTTTGGTCCTGCATCGTTCATACCAGTCCAACGAATTTCCAGAAAATTCATAGCTGGGTATGACAAAGTGGGTGGGGAAAACGTTCTATTTGTGTTCCCATTGGAGAAGAAGTCCCTTTTATAAACAACTGGAATTAATGTTTTTATTCCGCAGTGCAATGTTTCATATATTTTATAGCGGTTGATCCAAGCAATATTTTCAACTATTTGTGTTTCGGCGCAAACATTTCTTAGGTTACTATAGTGTACCTTTGATGTTCAAATTGTGCGCACAGACTAAGGGGCGTAACTCTAGGTGCTCCAGCCGGCTCTGTGGCTGAGGTGCCCTGCTATCCCTGAAGCCTGGTCATCTAAATGACGTTTTTGTTCTTTAATTTCTTAAAAACGAACTTCACCATAATAAGCTTCTTTGAAATCAACCATCTTGATTTCTGCATAATAAAGCACACCATGGCCATTAACTTATGTTTCTGGGCAAAGTGCTTTACTGTTTTTTTTAAGAAACTTCTAGACTTGCTCCAAGTCCGCCTCTCTTTTTCTGACGGGAGAGAGGCAGGCGAGCGAAATCGGAAAGGTGGGAGACGAGAGCTAGTCTTGTCTCACTTCATGCAGGGTTTTGAATCTAATTAAATATTTTGGCGGGAAATCGTTGAAATGTACAACAACCGAAATCTCTTAATAAACAGTGCCCGCTTAATAAACAGTGCGGAACATTTTTGGGTGTAAAAGTTTTTTTTACACTGATTAGCGTTGCCGTAGCAACCACGTTTTTGATGACGTTTATGGTAAAACTTTCGAATTTCTGCTTAAATATGTTTTTTTTTTTATTTTCTTGAGTATTCGACTAACTTTAGTATTTTTAATATAATTCCATGAATTTTGTGTTATATAAGTTCATCTAATGACGTCACAAATTCAATATGGCAGAATCCAAGAAGGCCGAACAGTGACGTCATGTAGTGACGTCATCAATTTAATATTTTCACGCTAATTCACGCTGTAAACCTAGCGACGTAAAGAAACAATCAATTAAACGAAGCAACAACCAGTACCAAAGAAATGGGTTATTTTTTCGAACAGCTGGTTTTGCGAACAGTATCCCACGGCATGTGAACCCATCACGAACAAGCGACGAGATGAGAAACTAAATATTCTTCATTCAGATTTCAGATGTGACACACGTTGTTCCTGTCCGAGTTACTCATCCTTGTGATAATGCGCCTCGCACGTTTGGTAATATAGTAGGGAGAAACCGTAATCTGTGCAATCTAACACCAATCCCTTGTACCGATATGCCAGTCTCCAATATGCAAACTGCATCTGTTCATTCATGATCAAGGGTTTCTTTGTTCCTTTCAAATACAAGATTTCTCGTTAATAAAATAGAGGATTTAGAAAAGAAAGACTGATATTTATGTTGTTAAAATTATGACAAATCTCTTCATGAAATCGTCCAAACGTAAGACGTTCTAAATTATTGTATTTTGATTAATTTATTTGCACTGTTACATTGGATATGTAATATTAATTTTCACAAAAAAATTTCATATCAAATTTATGTGCATATTTAAATCAGCAAAGTTAATAAAAAACTCTGGCGCAAGTTTGTTCAATTTTGGTGTATTACCTTTGCAGTAAATTTGCTCTATATTGCAAATTTAATGCAAATTTAACTACAGGTTTGCAATTGAATTTTTCATGTGCAAATGTGTGTGCAAATTTGTTGCAAATCCGGACTACGCAAAGATGATAAGACACATGTCCAAATTTGATTTGTGTAACAAATAAGCAGTTTTTCGTTAGTTATTTGCGCTGCACTCTTTGAAAATGAAGAATGTGGCATTGTTAAGAAAAATATAGATTCTTAGAATTAATGAAAGATTGTGGTTGTCTTCATAACTTGTTAAGCTCAGCTGTCCTTAGAGAACTTTGTGCTTGTGCTCTCTTGAAAGTCATACATTCATGTACGAGGCGCTTGATTCCTCCAATGAGCTGCAGTATTTCTGTCCCAGCTTTGGTGCACATTCAACTTATAGTACACTTCATGCATATCGCGTCTGGTTTAGGCATTACGCCTGGTCCATTGTGGGATGTCAGATGGCTCTAGTACACAGATACATTTAGGTCATCGCCAGCCGGCAACCGGTTGCATGTTGGCGTTTGGATGTTAGCATGTGATGAAAGAACCAGCTAAAGCATATATATATATATTGTACAAATTCTTTAAGTACATTTACCAACATAAATTTTGACACCAAATGCACTCAAAACAATCGTAATTTAAAGGAAGACTGATATTTATTTTGTTAAAAATCTCTATGGAAAATCTTTTTATAAAATCTTCAAAACGTAAGACGTTGTAAATTATTGTATTGCAAGTTTGTGCAATTTTGGCGTATTACCTTTGCACTATAGTGCGAATTTAATGCAAATTTAACTACGGATTTGCAATTGAATTTTTCGTATGCAAATGTGTGTGCAAATTTGTTGCAAATCCGGAAAGATGAAAAAACACATGTGCAAATTTGATTTGTGTAACGTCATATTTGCAGTAAATTTTCACTATATTGCAAAGTTAATGCAAATTTAACTACAGATTTGCAATTGAATTTTTCGTATGCAAATATATGTGCAAATTTGTTGCAAACTTTTAATCTGCAAAGTTGAAAATACACATGCGCAAAGTTGTGCAAATTTAGTTGCCATATTTGCACTAAATTTGCGCTATGTGCCAATCTAATGCAAATTTTGATTTAAATTTGCATGGATGCAAAGTTATGGGTAAAGATGATGCAAATTTGATTAAGTGCAAAGTTGAAAATACACATGTGCAAAGTTGTGCAAATTTAGTTTATTAAATTTGCAATAAATTTGCAAGCATGCAAATCTATTGCAAATCTAACTTTTCGCCCCGTGGGTTCGGAGCAACATGGCAGAAAACCAAGGGTTTCGGTGAGGATATCTCTTTGGATTTCTTCTGATTCTTCTAAAAATGTTTTCTTTCGTGTACAAGTAATGAAGAAGAATAAAAAAAGCTTACAATCTTGAATGAGGTATCAGTATTTCCCCCCGTAAATATAGATGTAAACATTAGTTTCGTACATGCGCAGAACGGAGTGCAATGAACCTTTAAATGGAAATGTCACAATTTCATTTACCTCCAACACTCGTTCTGACAAACCGTAATCTGGCAGATAGTTTTCAGAAATGGAAACGTCAACTATAGATGTATGTGGAAGCTAGCGAGAATAATAACAAGCCCAAGGAGCGACAAACAGCTAACATATTACTCTGTGCTGGACACATAGAAATAATAGACCTAGAATGCGGGCTCTGTCACGTGATAGGAGTCCAATTGAAATTTTATTTTGCGCTTATAAATCCGCCATTTGGAATTTTGCGAGGAGTTGGGATATATATATATATATATATATACAACATTGATCGCCTCTAAACATAAAGAATTGGAGGACGTTTCATAGGAATTAATTGGATACATGGATAACAAAAAATCAGCGACATACACGTGAGCATAAAATAAAACAATTTGCAGGACACTTGCTTTATTAAACGTACTAAAAACTATAACAGTATAAGTTCAAAATTCACCACAATTAAAAAAAGCAACAAAAAGATACCTGATGTACTGTTGTATATATTGTATATAAATAACATATGTTGCTGTTATGGATAATACAGGACATAAGGTACATTTGAGGTTAATGAAAAAAAGAGCGGAAAAGAGAGAAAGGAGAAAGAAACTCGAGAGAGAGAGAGTTTATATTCTAAGGCATAGACATTCTGATAGTATAAATAAAAAACAGTTTATATTTGGCGACGAGGATTAAAGAATCACTTACTAAAGTCATTGACTCGATCAACAAGCAAATATCCAGAACTACAGAGCAACGAGGACGGAGAAATAGCAGGCTGTGACGAGCACATCAACACTGAACTTTGACCCTGATCTCCATCCAGACGCCACTGTGGGAGCTTTTAACGAACTTATCCAATGCTTCGAGCTCCGATATGACGCACAATATCCGGATCCTCCAAAAGGCTCTCTTGATGCTGCCATTGAGTGGTGGAAACGCGTAAATGACGATGCAAAACTTTCCCTTGAAAACTACGACACTATCCGAGACGAGTGGCGATCAAGAGATCGAGTGGCTAAACTCCTCGGAATATTCTCATCAAAACGGTTGTTCACTGATTGGAAGGTCGCCGAGCCCGATGACACATAAAGAACGAAAGCCACATGGCAATATTTCGTCATAAAGATGCAAAGCTATTACAAGCCAACAGAGAATCTCACTCTCAAAAACCACCAGTTCCGGTCTTTAACACAGGCACCCATGAAGCATTCCGGCATTCTGTAATCGCGTATACAAAGACGCAAAACACTGCAATTTCAAATGTCACAACGAAAACTGCACTGCAGAAGATACAGCTATTCGAGACCAGATTATTATCGGGACAACACATGACAAAATAAGAGAAGAAGCCCTCAATAATTCATTGGACCTCCAGAAACTACGAATGGAAGGAATGCAGATCGAAAGCGCCACGAAAGGAATGCAAGCGCTCAACAATGAAAATCCAGTAAAGAAAATGGGCAAATACTCCTGCAAAAACATGAGGACGAAACCTGAATATGGAAAGCACCGATCGTGCTACTACTGTGGACAAGACATCAAGACATCCGTTATGGCCCACATAAAAACTGCAAAGCAAGAACCGCCAAATGCAACTTCTGTGACGCAATTGGCCACTACGAAACAGTATGCAGGAAAAAGAAAGCAATTAATGAACTGCAACCCGACGATAGACCATCACAACAGCCCCATAACGAAGATCATGACCAAGGCGACATCTACAACATCAACAATTTCAGAATCACGGAAACAACTCAGCAGCAACCAATCCAGAAGGGAAGAATAAAAACACGAGATTTCAAAGTCCAAATCGTCATCAACAACAGTCTCGCGACGGTTTTGGCTGACACAGGTGCAAGTATCAGCGTCGGCGGAAAAGAGCAAGCACAAAGATGGAATCACCTACCACGAATGATCAACACCAAAACCAAGGTCAACCATATAACAGCTCCACGATAGCAGTGGTTGGAATTACCAAATGCGCGGTCACATTTGGAGCTACATCCATCCCAGTCGACTGGCACATTATCGACAGCCCATGTGAACCTGTACTGGCTGGACAACGCTCAACCCGGCGTCTTCCAGCCAGTACGGATGATCCACTCAGGTAACAAGGAAGCTCTTCAAGATATCCTAAAGAACGTTCCACAAAATTTCGAAGGTCTCGGAAAGTTGGAAAACCACCAAGTCAAGCTGCATGTCGACGCCAGTGTTAAACCCGTCGGTACACCAGCACGATCAGTACCATATCACTTGAAGGAACGTGTTCCCAAAGAAATTGAAAAGATGATAGAGCAAGGCGTAATTGAGGAACATCCGCCTACGGATCCAGCACCTTGGATCGCCAACGCGGTGATCGCACCCAAAGCTGACGGCGCCATTCGTATGACCCTCGACGCCCGGAACGTGAATAAAGCCATCCAAGCGTCAAACCTGCCCATTCCAAGACATGAAGACATTAACGCCAAGCTCAGCGGCGCCAAGGTGTTCTCAAAGATGGACTTTAAGTCTGCATTTTGGCAAATCGAACTGCACCCAGATTCCAGATACCTCACGACGTTTCGTGCCAACGATAAACTGTACCGGTACAAACGCCTCACAATGGGAGTAAAGCCAGCACAAGGGGAACTTAACACGGCTCTTCAATCACTGTTCGCACATATCCCGCACGCACACCTTATTCATGACGACCTCATTGTGGCAACGGAGACCGATGCGGAACACAACACTGCCATCAACGCCGTTATGCAAGCGATCGCCACCGCTGGTATAACCCTCAATCCAACCAAGTGCTCATTTGGATCCTCCGAGATTGAATTATTGGGCTTGCGTATTGGCTCTACCGGAGTACGACCCGATCCCTCCAAAGTAGAAGCAATCAGCGACATCACACCACCTCGATCTAAGGAAGAGTTGATCAGTTTCCTATGTATGATGCAGTCCAACGCCGATTTCATTCCAAACTTCGCACAACAGGCAGAAAAACTGAGGGAGCTGACTAAGAAAAACAGCCGATTCACATGGACGAAAGAACATAATGCAGCGTACGAAACGTTGATAGAGAGGTTCAAAGAAAATACATTACTCGAATACTTCGATATGGCAAAGCAGACCTTCATAATTACCGACGCACGCAATACCGGACTGGGAGCTATGCTAGCACAAGGAGAGAGACAATAGAGAACGCCAGACCAATCGCCATAGCATCTAGAACAACAAACAAGGCAGAGCAGAGGTATCCACAACTTGACCTTGAAGCCCTCAGCATTGACTTTGCTTTAAGATGATTTCGCAACTACATTGTGGGTTCCCCGACCGAAATACAAGTGGTAACTGACCATCAACCATTATGCTCCATCTTTAACGGCCACCGAAAAGGCTCCATTCGAACCGAAAGCGTGGAAAAATTAACCAATCAGATTACTTATCATGACACGCCAAACCAATCGCGAAACTACCACGGGAAGAGCAAAGAGAAGCGGATGACCTCAACAATCTGCTGTACATACTTCACACCACCCCAGCCATCGACTGCATGGGTGTCGCAACCATCGCAAAAGCCACTAAAGACGAACAAACTCTACAAAAGATAGCTGTACTCATTAACAAGGGACAGACTTGGATTCCTAAGACAGAATCGGCTGAAGTTCAGCGATTTAGAACCATCCTGCCACAGCTCACAGTTACAGGAAATGGCATTATCCTCAAAGATGAAAGGATCGTCCTTCCCACTAAACTCCACGAGACTGCCATCCAACTTGCACACAAGGGAGCGCATCCAGGACAAGAAGGTTTGAAACGGCGACTCAGATTTCACTTCTTTTTTCACGGCATGGATAAGGAGGTGGAGGAGTTTGTAAAATCATGCAACAACTGCAGCGTGTTCGTGGACAAGAAGATGAAAGAGCCGATCAAACCACACGAAGTACCAGAGAAGTGCTGGGAAACAGTAGCAGTGGACTTATTCGGACCGATACCATCATCCAAACACGTTGTTGTAGTACAAGACCTAGCATCAAGATTCCCCGCAGCCAAGTTGATTACATCGACAAAGGCGGACAAAGTCATACCAGCTCTCGAAGAGATTTACGGCACATACGGTAATCCAGATATACAAATATCGGACAACGGTCCGCCATTCAACAGTACCCAGATGCAGAAATTCGCCACCAGCAAAGACATCAAATTACAGACAACGCCACTACATCACCCATCTTCAAACCCAGTCGAAACGTTCATGCGACCTTTGGGCAAGGCCTAGAAAATTGGACATTACAATGGTACCCCAGAAAGAGAAAGTCTAAGAAATGTTTTGAAGAACTACAAACAAACACCTCATCCAGCGGGTGGGGAGGTGGAAAAGGTAGGGGGTCACATTTTTTCTAGCTGCTATAAAAGGGGGGTTTCACAAAATGTCGAACAGTAATATAAGCGGGTGGGTCGTATATTTTCATGCTGGCATTTATGGTGCTCTGCCAAGAAATTCTTATAAAATCTTGGCTCTTGTTATAAAAATGTGGCTCTTAATTGTTATAAAATCACTTCATAAATGACCATGATTATATGTCTAGACTGAATGAAAAATCACTTTTATAAATTGTGAACATGGGTGAATTTGATAGTCCCCAGTATGGTTTTTGGACATCGTTTCGAAAAGTGATATGCAATTTTCACTATTTGGGCCAAAACAATGTGCACATTGCACACTGTTAATTCGAACCCTGGTCTGAAAGAAATATTTTTTTTCATTTTGTAGGAAATAGATTGCATTATACAATTGAATATTTATTGCCCAATTTTAGACCTAATTATCAAATTGTTTATTGGTTTAAATAATGCACTTTTCCCTGAACTTGCATGACAAAAATTAGAGTTTATAGTACTAACTATGTATTTTCTTTTTGTGAAATGCTTATGATCATAAACTATTTAAAATATGCAATTAACACAGCTCGTTTATATTCAATGCTAGCTAAATATATTATCTTGGGGCTAAATTTCTCGGGGCAAAACAACTTGTATTCAATTTCGCTACAAACTTGCTGGGACTTGCATTGGCATATCAATGTTTCCCTGCTTAGACTACAAGCAACAGCTTGAAAACCTCACATAAAAACTGCCACTTTATATTGCATATGACAATATCATGTTATTCAATGTGAAATCCAGAATACCTTTTCATTAATTTGCATATCTTATTCATTTAGACTACTATACAGGTATATAGTAAACAATTTACTTTTATAACTTATCATTACAGCAAATGATATTGTGGAAACTGAAGACATTCAGGAACTTTGCTATGAAGCTCTTTCAGAACTTTATCCTGGTGGAGGGCGAAAACTCATTGTGAGGTCAAAGGTTTGGAAGATCATTCAAGCATCCTTAAATGTAAGCAACTATGATTGCTATAGGAGTAGTTTACAGTACAACTGTATATACTGTAATGTTGTTGACCAAGGTATAATGATTAATTTTGCACAGAAGTAAATCATTATGTGCCAATGTGAATCATCCTAAACATAGTTTTATAGTGTTTTCGGTAAAAGGCCATACATCTACCATAAGTATTGCTTACCACTAAATTTATTTTTTTAGGATGATAATTCTTCAGTCAATGCCACGACAAGCACAGTTAGCACAGTATCATCTAGTACCCGTCTGTCTTCCCCACCACCATCAACATCTGATGATTCAAATTTCTTCATTGAAGATATTGAGTGCTCGCCAATCACCAAACCTAAACCAGTTTTGCCATCACCATTAATAACTCCCATCAATGACCCACCAAGCCTGTGTTCTTCTAAAAGTTTTGAGAATGTGACAAAACCTGTGGTTTTGAATGCTCCATCATATATCTTCTACTCGGATCCCTCAACTCAAACTGCTGGGCTTAAAGGAAACATGGACAAAAGGATTCAAGAAAGGCTGATACGAGGCACTATGAATAACATGGTTTCTGCTTCGTCTGCTCCCCCATTCAACAGATTTCCGACTCCCACAGAGATTGAAGAGATGGCAAAATCTTTAGTGCTAACTTACCCATGCTTGAAGGACGAGGAAACTGGTCATGTAAGTATAATATATTAAGCATTTTAGATGATTTCGTTAACCCATTAAGCCGCAATGCGGCCAAATGTGCCCTACGTTATTCTTTTACTCTGTCTAACATCAGACAATTTTACTTGTCGAGGGGTGAGTCTTGCGCTTTAATGGGTTAAGAGCTAACTATTGTGCTTTGTAAAGGGGGAGGGGCAACCCAACCTCGTACCCAGGGTCTTTCCTCTTGGGGAGAAAAGACCCTGGTAGGAGCTGGTCACATGATCTGCTAAAATCTAGCAGATTTTTAATTAGCAATCCAAGATGAGGTTAATAAATATTTGATATTTGGATGATTTTTATAGTTTAATTTATAATTTGCATTTTGTATGATTATTGTAAAAGAATCCAAGATAGTTAATTAGAAATCTGCTAGATTTTAGCAGATCACGTGACCAGCGTCTACCAGGATCTTTTCTCCCCTCCCCTCGCCAAGAGGAAAGACCCTGGGTACAAGGTTGGAGGCGACCAGGCGATTAGGAATCTTTCTAAAATTACCACCCATCAATATTTAACAGTTGGCCAACTCAATGGTAACCATCATCTACGAGGTGGAAATCAAACTGACTATTTTATCTGACCAACATCTTTTTCTATAAAACCCATGATGACCAGGAATGTGTTGTCTGACATGTGACTTTAATATAACAAAGGAACTACTGTCAGTTTCAAAGACTATTTAAGACTATTTTTCGCATCTTTTTATTTCCATAGGGTGTTGTACTTAAAGCTTTGAAAAGAAGGCTCAGCAATATCAAGCCTGTTGTTAAATCACAGGGACCATGCCCGAAAAAACGAAAATACATAGAGATTGCAAATGTTAGCAAAGATGGTGAGGTGTCAAAAATGGAAAATGGAAAAGAACATTGTAACAATGACAGGAAAATGCCTGATAATACTGATATGGAAGGTAAGACCTTGATGATGCTGCAAGTCATTTCATTCTGCAGGTGCTATTCTGCAATGTGCCCAAATATGCTGGTAAATCCAGACAATTTGACATCTCAAGGGAAGGGTTCTTGCACATTAGTAGATTAACCCATTAACTGGCTTTAAAATACTGAAGTCGACACATTCGGGCTCATCGCCAGTTAATGGGTGTTTAACAAAGGACACTTGCAGATAGTTATGTTAACCCATTTACTGGCAGGACTCTTCTGGACACTGACGAGTAAAATCATCTGTCATTAGACAGAGTAAAATACTAAAGTACAGTAGGTGCATTCGGGCTCATCGTCAGTTAACAGGACACAATGGCAGATAGTTTTGTTAACCCATTAACGTGCAAGACTCTTCCCTTGACGAGTAAAATCGTCTGGCATTAGACAGAGTAAAATACTCTGGCGTTAGACAGAATAAAATACTAAAGTAGGCGCATTCGGGTTCATCCTCTGTCAGTTAAGAGGAAACAATGGCCAGTCAAGAGTAGCCAGAAAAGACCTTTTATGTTTTTTTATGAATCTTAAATATAGATGATCCTGTTGATGGAAAAGAAGTGATGGAGCGGCATTATCTTGGGCTACAGAAAGAGATAGCAAAAAAGAAGCCAAACACAGAAGTGATAAATACTTACCTTAACATGGAGTTTACAGCAAGGCATGATTGGCTGAGAAATCTACCCGCTGCAGAACGGGTTGAGAAACTCCTAAAAGCTTATCCATGCTTTAAAGACCATGTAGAGGTAAAAGTGCAATTTATTTACTTCAAGTTTGGACAAAGGACAAATGTAATAAGATGTTTTTTCTTGACAATTAATTTTTTTTGCCATTTACTTGAAAGATTATTGAGGAAGCCAGGAGAGTCTTGGGGGTTGGAAGTACTGGAGATTGGGATGTTTTTAAAAATGATTGCCTCAAGCTATTGGGTGATGAAATTGAAAGTATACTCTATTATGGAATTAGCAAAGGATTGTGCCCGCCAAAAAGCCCAAAGCCAAGTAAGTGCATGTATACCAACTTATTCATATGTGTACACTAACACAAGTTTGTAATAATTCTACTTATACTAAATTTTGTCGAAACATTAGTGTATCATCACTGATGTCTCCCCCTGCATGCTGAAGGATTTGATATGGGAATTGTCACCCCTCCTGCATGCACACTTGGCCAACTATTACACACCCATCCCTGTTTTGCTTAGAATTGAATATATGTTGAATTTATTTACAGATTCCAAGATCATGCATATTTTCCAAAAT
Organism: Paragorgia papillata; assembly: GCA_035771165.1. Taxonomy (NCBI): domain Eukaryota; kingdom Metazoa; phylum Cnidaria; class Anthozoa; order Scleralcyonacea; family Coralliidae; genus Paragorgia; species Paragorgia papillata. Next base: position 6,512,024 of record JAWNZC010000087.1, read on the forward strand.
CTGAATTCAATATTCAGCTCTGCAAAGAAGCAGGCAAAGAAACTGATGGACTTAATCCACACACTAAAGGTTTGTTAATTATCAAGCTGAATGCATAAATTCACGGCCTATACACTTTCATTCCATCCTTGTCCTTTTCCTTATAAAAAAAATTTAAGCATGTAGGCTAATTAGCATGTATATATATTCAGTTAACTTTTGCTGCAATTGTGTTCTCTTTATCACTGCATCTTAGGAGAAAAGTAGTTAAAGTGTGATAATATATAGGTGCGATATACTGTACAGTATATTCATGGAAGTAGTGATCAAAATTGCAAACATAGCCCACATCAAAACCTACATGTATTATTATTACTTTATAGTTAAGAGTGTAATTTACCATATCTCATATATATATACATGTATATATATCCATGTAATTCTTTGTAAGGATCATGAAGACCCCGAAGTTTGGTGCTCCAAACGGTCTGGTAATGTGCCTGTCCTCGTGGTGGAAAAAAGCAAGTGTTACCTCATCACTGGGAAGATCATTCTGGCTAAGATGGAGGCAACAAAGCTGAATGAAGGAGTGCTTGCACTACTGGCAAGTTTTTATCTTTTAGATTTTGATTATCCACGCTTTCTGGAGATTGGTTTAAATATTCTCCAACATTATATATTTAAAAACATTGATGTGCCTCAAGATATTGCTGGTTCGTTTCAGTCAGCGCTAACCAGTTTTAGAAAATTCAAGGCTGAATTAGAGTAGAACACGGAACTTGACTATATATATATCTATATATATTCTATGTTAACCATTTGATAAGAGTGTAGGCGTTACACCTGTATATGTGCAAGTCCTATTTTGGGATATAATAATTGTAATGCAATAATTTTCTATCAATATATTTATAGTTATATTCTAACCTATTTCTCCTTCATGAATGTCATATTATAAACCATTTTCTCAAATTCGTCAAAATACAGTTCTTATTTTCAGAAAATTCAAAATTTAAATTTCTTAAAATAAGAATTGTGTATTTTGAAGAATATAAGAAATCTTTCTTATCTGATTTTCTTAAGAAATTTTTTCTTGGGGGAATGTAAGATTTTGCCATAAGAAAATTGTTCTTAAAATAAGAAAAAATTCTTATCTGATTTTCTTAAGAAATTTTTTTCTTGGGAGAGTAAGAAAAAATTTCTTCTCCAGATTTTCTAAAGAAAATTTTTCTTAATTTGAGAAAAAATTTCTTAAGAAAATTTTCTTAAGAAAACCTCGTAAGAAATTTTTTCTTATTACTCTCCCAAGAAATTTTTTCTTAAAATTTCTTAAGAAAATTTTCTTAAGAAAACCTCGTAAGAAATTTTTTCTTATTACTCTCCCAAGAAATTTTTTCTTATTTTAAGAAAATGATTTTTTGCTGTAGGAAGAGTAAGGAGAATTTACGCTTTGATTCATGATTATTTTTACGTTCTATAGCTATTTTCGACAGGTTATTTTATAAAGGAAATAGAAAACATTTTTACCGTGTTTCCATAGAGTTATAGAAACACTTGTGGAAGTTTGGATGAACTCGAAATAGCTTAATTGGGCACAAAATATGTAATCCTACTATCTGGTCGACTCTGAAAATTGTTTGGTGACGTATCCTATAGTATCGAAATATAATAACTTAGGTTAGATATACTGCCGACACAGAGAACGTAGGAATCTCACGTTTCGAGCGAAGGCCCTTCGTAGGAATCTCACGTTTCTCTCTGACGAAGGGCCTTCGCTCGAAACGTTAGATTCCTACGTTCTCTGTTTCGGCAGTATATCTAACCTAAGTTACTATATTTCGATTGTTGTTTCTACACTGCCTACGCAGCACGCTACTTTTATATCCTATAGTATGATTGGCGTGTACGGAGTCTTGTTTCTTGCTAGAAGGCTGACAGCTGTCTTATCCGTTCTATTAGTAGTTCAACAAAGATCTCATGTAGTTCATGTCCTCTTGTGTACCTGCAGAATGGACATTGATGAGTCCCCTATTAGCTGTAATTATATTAATACATCACTTTGTACATATCCTTTTATTTCAGCAGGGGCAGTTAATGAATGTTTTTTTAGTTTCACAGCATATCTCACACTCTAAGTCGCCTGTTAACGCGTGGTTGATTAGTCTACTGATGGAGTCTACAGTGCTGGTCGGATATAATGGATTGATATTATACAGTCCACTACGATCCGAGCCTTATGAGTGTTTGCGTTGATGAGGATAATGCTATGTGATCTATACCTACTGCTTATCTCATTGTGAATATTCAGGTACATACGTCTAGTCTCTTCGTCTATGAGTCTATTGTTTTCATTCCTCTACTATACTTGATGTTTCATTAGCTGGCCCGCTTTCCTGCTCTGGCTCATCGACGTGCTTTCCAATTGTGATACCACCGCTTAGAATTCCCAACATTGGAAGATATGGTGATATCCTCGAAACGATACTCTCTATGTCTTTCTTAAGAAGCCTATCATTCTGTAACTCCTTATCTAGTTCTTCGCTGCTTTTAATAGCATCTAGTCCACCAAGCATTCCTGCGAATTTGTTTATAAGCATGAAGGTCTGTGAGAAATTGGTTGGCCCTATCAAGTCTTTTCCTTTCGAATTCCATGTGGACTTTATTAATGACTTTAGCTGACGCTTTTTTAAGGTAGGTCACAGATTGAGTGGTGTTACCGTCCTCCGACTCCCTTATCAGTTCGGCGAGCTTTTCTTCAGTGGTGGAGTTTTTGTCTGGTCCTGGCCAGAAATTGCGGACATTTGAGCCTGTGCTATTTGTTCAGCGGCTTTGGCACAAAAGCTCCTGAGAACCCAGGTATCCCTATATGACCCATTTACGGACCGCGTGCCACGCGTGTTACTTTTCACAATCCAATATGGCGGCTGGTTGTGTTTCAAATCGCCCAGGTAAAGAGGTTGACTATGTTCAATTAAATTCGTTTTCTTCCGTCGTTCTATACGATACTCAGAAACGACAAAAGAAGAAGAGTGTATTCTGCGAGGTGGAAAGAATAATAACAAGACGAAAAATTTCTTATGTAAGTTGTATACTTGTATTCTAGATTCGTTTGCTTCCAGACTGCAGAGTAGGGCAATGGCGCACCCGAGATATGTTCGGTAACGACCTTCGGCGCCCCTGAGACGTGTTGCGCAACAATTTTCGGTGCCTCAGCCGCCCCTCTACCGTTGTCCGCGTTGCCATGGCGCCCCGCCGCCCCAGTAACGGTGAGGTAATACGGGCAACATTTTTTTAACTCAATCAATTTAATGCGACAGTTGTGCGACGTATAAAACAAACTAAATTTTTCTGGAGTTTAACTAGTCTAATACACCATTCTCATCGCTCATGATCAGATAGATTCGTCTTACATGCCTGTTGGTTTTGGATAGCGCCATAACGTCGTATCGAATAAATGCGTAAATTGCCAGCTATGCATGCCTATCATCGGACATCGGTTAAATTGTTGTAGTCTTAAACCAGGCCTAACGGCTAACTCCTAGTAAGTAATTGATTCTCAATGGAAAAATTAGTTCAACATGCAAATACTCGTAGCTTCAAGATTTAGTCTCAAGTGTCAACAAGTCTCCGCGATTAATCTGATAAATGATCAGTAATAACTAGTTTGTTCCTTCGATTTCTTAATAGACTAATAGTCCAAACTAACGTATTAAATAGTCACTGAGTCAGCCTTGACTATATGAGGACACTTTGGTGACGCTGCCCTTAATCTGTCCACAACTTTACTGACATTGAGCCTCATGGCTGCTCGTCCTCTTTCGTCTGAAAATAGTGGTAGCCGATGCCTTGCAATGCCAAGTTTCTTGTCCCCTTCGGTATACAGCAGGCCTATCTCTTCCATGGTTTTTGGGCATGAAACAGGGTCAGGTAAGCTCCAATCAACTATGGCTCTCTGCATTAAGATGTCGTTACCTTGCCCTCCATCCTTTTTATGTGCCCCAATCACACTGTAAAATCCCTCCACGACAGCCTCACATCCCCCAGCAGCTAATGCAACATCTAATGCAATACACAATTCCTTTCCAAGTGAATCGTATACGCTTGGGTTGTTGTAAAATGATGCAATGACTTCCTCCTCGCACACTCGTGCCTTCACTACCACACCAGAGGCGAAACTTAGCTCAAACCAGTTATCCAATGAATTTTCGGTTAGTGCGGTCAAAGCAGTTAACTTGCTTTTCTCGAATTCAAGGATGGCTTTCCCTTTACCGTCAACGAACATGGTACAGTTCCCCAGTCCTAGCCAAAACATCTTCTGCATGGTTGTTTTGAACCTCTTCAATATCGTAGGGCTGTCATCCCGCAAGAGATCCAAACCATGATCTTCGTCAGCAAGTGCTTCGACATGAGGCATCGCACAGACATACTTGTAGAATTCACTGAACTCGTTGCTGCCATCTGCTTCCCACTCAATTCTGTGTTCCCGGGATATAATCAGCTTCTCATTGTCGACTTTAAATTTGCAGAGCTTTTTCACTATCCGCTCAAGATGAAACATTTTTGCAAGCTTCTTCACTGAAGTGGGGACAATGCTTTTGAATCGAGCTTCAAGCCGTACTCGAAGATCTTTGCTTAGAGTCACAAGATTGTTTATGCAATCTTGCGGAGTTCGAGCACCCCATGTATAAGTGATCTGCTTCTTCCCATTTCGCATCTCTGTACCTTCATCGACAACCAACCATCCAGCTAAAACAGGTACACCCTGAAACGTACAAAAACCATAACTATAGTGGACAATTTCAAATAGCAAAAATGAGCAAATTTTAATACCGAGCATCCTGTAAAATCCAAGACTCAAGACTATATAAAACACGACAAATTAAATACTGTTTTAAGTGTTTTTCAGAAATTTCACCCCTTATTACCTGAAAGGTACCTTCGTCATCTTCAGAAGTGGTCAATTCTTCCCAATGCTTAGATAGTTTCGGCAAAAGCTCTTTCAACGGTTTGGACCCCGCTTTCACGTCCTTCAAGTTGGCTTCAATTTTCTTTAGGAATTCTTTCATACTTGAGAACCATGTCACAATTTTCCAAGGTGGAAGATTTACAGCCTGGGTTCTAAGCATCAATAATATGGCTGGTTTCATAACATCGAGAGCTCCGCAGAGATCTATAGCATAATCCTGGCCACGAACCTAAAAGTAAAACAAACCTATTTAAAACACTGCATAAATTAATACAGTATGTCTCTTTTGAGGTAAACAGTATACTGTTATTCTCATCTTGATGAGATTGAATAGACCCGTCTACAACAACTTTCTTTAAGGAAGGGGTTTTGCATTTACGGTAAGAGTTTAATTTTTATGATATTTTTTTTGCTATTAAATACAGTATCATACATGTTTGGCATAGTACAAACCTGATATTTCGTCTCCTCCTCCTCGTCAGCTTCGTTTTCTCTGCATTTTCTAAATGCTTCCATCAACGCTTTATAGCTAATGTATGTTTTGTCCCATTGTTCATATGAAGAGCTGAAGAAACGGGTTGTCGCAAATGTTACGGTCTCCAGAGCCTTCAATTTGAGAGAAGCTGCCAAGCCTTTATATTCCATATGGCCACGACCACTTCCAAACATAGTATGAAGCCTGTTGGATCTTTTAATTAGCCTTTTCAAGAATGCTGATGATGTATCTTCTTCTCTCAATTCAACCATTACAAGGTCCATCCAGTGGGACACATCCCAAGGTGTCAAGAGGAATGGATCAGCTGTACAGTTGTTCTTTCCCATTTTGGTGTGGAGAGCATCCTGGAAAGTGTTAGACTGATACTGGCCATCAGCGTGAACAGCTAAAATGTAATAGTAAATATACAGTAGATAGTAAATTACTCCACTTCATGGCGCAGCCCTTATTCAAAAGCTTCTCAGGGTGAAATAGCTTCTCAGGGTGAAATAGCTTCTCAGGGTGAAATTATCTGTGTTTCTACACAAGTTTTATTTCAATTCACTATTAAAGTATTACCATAGCTGACCGGGTAAGCGCCCTCCCCAGTACACTGGGAAACTGATTTCCCAGTGTACCAAGGAGGCACTGGGAACGAGGATGGCACCCTCCCCCACAATGTTTTAATTTTTGTTAAAGGTAGGCGCTTACATCTTACATGAGCAGTGGGTGCTTACATGAGCAAAATGTGCCTTATATGAAAAACCAATTTTACATGTTTTAAGTCAACACAACACTCTGAAATATATATGAAAACAAACAAAACCATTTTAATACTCTTAATTATTAATATATTGAAACAAACAAAACTATATTACAAAATATGAATTTAAAAATATGTGTTTATATGGTATAAAAGTCTATAATAGATCATGTTCGTCAAACCCATCAAAGCCTGAATCTGAGTCCAAGTCAAACAATATGTCCCCAAGTTCTCCAGGTAGGTCCCCTTTGTCTAATGCAGGAAAGTTGTCTGAAACAAGATCATCTTTGGTCCCATTGTGAAGATGTGGTCAGTTGTACTGAGAGAATGTTTAAAAATAGCCTGGAAAATTACTTTTTCCTTAAACAGGGGGGTGGGTGCTTGCTTCAAATGGGCACTTACCTGGTCAACTATGGTAATTATTTGTCTGGCTTAATCAGTTAAAAAGTTCTTTGCCAATTGACAAAAATACAATTTTCCTTTCAGATTCCCTGACAACTTGGTAAGTTTTCCCCGATGGGGCCTGGGGGGGGGGCTATGGTTCCCCAATAGGGGGTGTAGCACCCCTGCCACCACCCCTTGTGTTTTACAAAGCTTGTTGCCTACAACACAGCAACAAAACTCGGTAAATTTTCAACGTTTTAAACGAATTTATAGTTATGAATATATATTTACAGCCTATAATAGTTCTAGAACCTACTGGTTTATTTGACAGGATATGAACCGAGCAAAACAAAGGAAACAGAATAGAAATAAAAAACAACAGTAGAAACCCAGGCAAAAGTGCTTTCTTCGCTTTCTTCTTGGTGTTTTTACAAAGTGCCAGTGCCGTTGCCGATAAAACCGGGTTGTTTCCGCGCCAAAAAATGTAAAGACTCTTTAAGAACATTGTCTTCAGAGGGGACATGCTTAATCGAACGAATGACAGACATCGTCGCCAAAAGTTGTCAATTTCAACAAACGAAAAAATCATTACAGAACACTTGGTAATTCAGAAAACACGAGATCGCGATAGAACAACAACACACACATGTCTGTGAGGCAAAATGATGAGCTGTCCTATGTTCACTAAGCTTACTCACCTGAAAACGTCGAGAGAAACCTCCCTTCTGGAACGTATTTACTCGCATATTCTTCACTCCTTCAATAGCTCTATAGCAATTTTCCCGTCCATTTCTGCTCTGATTTCGCTGTCTTTGGCACACAACGTTCTTTATAGTCCCAAAAATACATTGCCCTTTTCGAAATTCTCCTGCGCTACAAAAAATGTGCTTAAAAGAATCCATTCTTCTCACAAGCAAAATGCTCGCTTCGCGGCGGCCATTTCGCCTGCAAGTGAAGCCTACCACATTTCCCATGATGCTTTGCTATAATGGGAATTGTCTATTGATACAACCACTAGGGGGTTGTATCAGATATACAATTTCTTCATGAATTATTAATGAGTATTTTACTTTATATTATATGGAGATATAAATCCAAATTATACAGTATATCCCCATAAAACTGGAAAATCACACAGATGCATGCTATCTATTTTACCTTATAATCTCCCCCAAGATAAACGCTTACAGGAATATCAGTGCCATTGATAACTATTTTCTTTGTCTTGATCAACTTGTTGACTTGGTCAAATACCACTGAGCAAGAACTTTGAAGCAACTGGTACGACTCTTGACCTTTAATGATAGCAACGGTGTGGTTCCCTATCACAATTAAAAACATTAATCAGATCATAAATTTTACCACTAATATGTAACTAGGTTACCATGTCTGTTTTTCTACTATGTCTCACTTTTTACGATACCCTGGTTTCAGAAGCTCCTGAAGGGAGGCAAGGTGAAAAAGAAGGTGAGGAGAAAATAATTAAAGAACCCCTGGTTGAATTGGTTGAGAATCTCACTTCCATACTTGAATCACTTCAGAATTCAAACTTCACTTGTGATTGTGTAATTATTAAACGAGTTTGGCAAAATCACAGTGAATGTCTGCAGGCTACGCTGGATCCAGCTGGGATTTCCCCAAACCGGTTAGACATGTTTTAAGAATTATCTAATCACAAGTGAGGTTCAAATTCTGAATGACTCAATCATGGAAGTGAGATTCTCAACTGATTCGACTAGAGGCTCCTTTTTTTCACCTCACCTCCTCCTTGTTGCCTTCCTTTAAAAGCCTCTGGAACCAGGGTATTTCTACGAGGGCTTGCACCTTAATTAACTATTCTCTCATGGAAATTTAGAGCTCATAATCTAATTGTTAAATATTATGCTAATTAATTTATTATTGTATAAACAAATGAATATACTGGTCATAACCTTTTGAAGACATAATATCTTTCTGGTTGTTCATGACAGAAAATGAAATGACAACAAAGCTCGTCACCCTAGACATCTTAGCACCATGCCCGGATATCTTAATATGTAACTTGAATTCTGGGTCGGTAACATTGATGACATTCTGAAGTATCTGCATCAAAACACAGCAAATAAATATTGATTATTGATAGGAGAATAGATTCAAGCATGCTATATATATTCACTAGATGTAGAATTGTATATCGCATTGAGTTTTTATACACAGTGACTGCAATGGCCAATAAGCATATATGAAAGGAATTATTGTGGATCTTCATATATATATATATATATATATATATATATATATATATATATATATATATATATATATATATACAGAATACATATTTTAATTACTTCTTCCCACAAGTGGCTTTTCAAGAGCAATTTACATTACTAAATTCCAAGTGCCGAGTCGAAGGCATATTAAAGGCGCTCGAGGCAGCCGCCCTACGACTCATTTATGACACACATGTCAGACCACGAATCACAGACCTAGGTGTTGATTTTATGGAGGGAGGAAAACCAGAGAACCTGGCGAAAAACCCTCAAAGCATAGGAGAGACCAACTAAACTCTACTCACATGAGTGTTCCAAGCTCTAGAAGGGGTTATTCCCAGACGGTCACCCATCCAAGTACTAACCCCGTTGAACCGGGTTTAACTTTTGGTGAGAGGCAGCGCCCTAACAGCACACACCATATATATACAGACCATTACACTTACCAAGTTTTGAACAACTGTTTCCAATTCAACATTGAAATCAAGTTGTGCCCCCTCTGCTATGCCTGGAGTCCTGGTGATGTGGCTCATCTTATTCATTTCATCTTTGCATTGCTTGATGAGGTATGATCTAGGTAATTCTCTATTTCCACAGACCATGGTCAACTCGTGATAAGCTGCGTCTCCAATACAAAATTTGTCTAAGATGAACAGAATACTTTTTATTTTCTGCTGATCTTCTTCCGACAAATCTTTGTAGCTTTTCTTTTCTTTGTTTGAATAGCACAAAGTGTGCTGCAAATGTTGGCCATCCACAAAGCTAACATTTGTTAAATCCAATCCAAATGTTGTGGCAAACCATAATGCTTTCTCTACATAAGTTTTTAATTCAGTCAGTTTTCGTCTTTGATGGCGGCCTCCCACATCTGTCAGCTTCTTCCAACTGTTTTGTAAGTCTAAGGACTGGCCAAGTTTCTCAACATAGCAATGGAGATTCTTGTTTTCAAGCTTTAGTTCCTCGATCTCCCTCTCAGCATTAGACAAAGTCTCACTTGAAGCTCTATCAGCCATTTGAGCTTCAGATAAAGCTTCTACCAAATCTTCGCAGCGTTGTTGTAAATTTTCTTTCACTTTTTCCAACTTGTCACTCTTGATTTTCTCTGTTACTAATTCAGCTTCAATTTCACCCACTGTCACCAACTCATCCACCCACGAAAACAATTAAATATTCTACCATATATGCAAATCCGTGGTGTTTTGCTCATTAGCAACATTTAAAGAGATTCTAATGGCTTTTCTCCTTTGTGTTCTACACGTACGAGTCTGATTTTTTTATAAACTACCAAACCATAGCATCGAATTATTTAACCAGGCTCTGTAATATTCCGAAGTAGACTCCGACACTAAAATATATCTAGATTAACAACTCGGTAAGAGTTATCATCCAAAGCGAACCTTGATGAACTTTGCACAGTTCTTAAACGTAGAAGCACCACAAAAACGAACCAAATATCTAATATAATATTCTTAATATTCTATAAACCCCTTAGCTCACGGCTTTTCCAATTGATTCCTCACACTATCTTAAGTTCTTCTTATATACGGCTTAAAGTGATTCCTCATTCCATCTTCTCACGAATTCTTCACTTCTAAACAAGGGTTAGCACGCAATGATTCTAGGATGATTTATTCTGTTTGAATAATGCCCCACAACTGTTGACTGTCGATAAGTAAGGTAAAGTGCATAAATTAAATTTGGTTCCTATTACTTATAATAAGTCGAGCATCTTTTCATAATGACGATCTTCGGGAATTAGTCGGAGAGCTTATCGGTTATGACGCATTACACGGGGGGTTGAGTAACAGCTAGAGGGTCCTAAAGGAGCCTGAGAGGAATGAAGGACGCGACGCGGTTTCGCTGTGGTAACACTGCTAATGACCTTCTCGCCTAGACTTGCCCAAGCGCTTAATCCTCTTAATGACCCCTAATGAATTTCTATTTGGTCTCCTGCACGTGCACTGAGGATAAATATACAAATATCACACTAGGTAACAGAAAGCGTAGCAACACTTTCAAAGTAATAAATCGCTTTGCCTTTAGTTCATATTTCGACACTTAAAATCGTTCTTTTCTCGACTTCTCGAAGTGATTCCTCATCTAAAATATATCTTAAATTCTTCTTACGATATCTTGACTTGCTCTATAAACGAGGATTTAGTTAGCAATGATTCTAGGATGACTTACTCTGTTTGAATATTTAGGTTCTAACCTTAATATAATATTCATGATATGTTATTAAGTAGAACTACCTCAAGTTATCTCTGACCAATTCAGACATTTAGATTGCTCCAAACTCTCTATACTCACACAGATGAGGTTTCAGATAAAAAATATAAAATGTCTCTATCAATTTCTCTCTGTAAAGAACGTCTATTTCGTTAAAGCTTACTGTACGCATGCTCTTTGTACCTATGTGTTCTACAAGTGTTGACTGACAGTGGGGTAAAGTGTATAAATGAAAAGGTAATTACTAATACTTATAAGGAAGAAAGTGGGATGCCTTTTGATAATGACGTAACTTCGGAAATTAGTCGGAGAGCTATCGGTTATGACGTACTACACGGGGGGTTGAGTAACAGCTAGGATTTGGGGGTTGGATAAAAATTAGGATTTAGAGGGTCCCAAAGGAGACTGAGAAATAATGACGTATGCATAAATAATGATTAGGGTTAGAGAGTCCCAAAGGAGCCTGAGATTGAATAAATAAAAATTGAATATATCATTTTTGCTCTCGTTGTTTCTGACCTCCTCCTGAAATATTGATTTAGCCTCTTTTTTCCTGGGCAGCTCACCTTTCTCTACAATGTAAATTAAGTCGGTTTTCAGTTCGGCGATTTCCTGCATGTTTTTGTACAGCTGTTCCCTTCTAGTGTCAGTCTCCTTAATAACTTTCAGTCAGTATTTATCTGTATTTTAGTATCACCGTCACCATTTGGGTCCAATATTCCTGTAAATTCACGACGCTCTTTGTCTGATATCACTAAATCTTTGATCTTCTCAGCACGTTGATGTTGACGATTGTGGATACTGTTTAAGGAGTCCTTTAGTATCTCATTGCGCACACTTTCAGGGGGTGATGGTATGTCTATTTGTTCGTCACCGCCGCCTTGCCATAAACTATTGTCTTCTAGTTGTCTCCTAAGATTGGTTAACCTTTCACCTGGTTTCGGTGGCTTGTAAGTTTTGCTTTTCTCTCTAACCTTAATTTCGATTCGTTCGGGCGTGTGTTCAGTGTACATTACATCTTCGTTTATCACATCTCGGGCTACTACTGGGTCTAATTTCGCATCCTCAGATATTTCTCTAACAGTGTCACCAGCGATTTCAGGAATTTAACGCTTTTTGGAACGTTTTTCCTCTGAAAGCCTTTTGTCGAAATAACCTTGGTTGTTGACGAGTTTGTTAATATATGTGTTGTGTTTAAGTTCTCCCTCGTTCCAAGCTCTTGCACCACAGCTCTGTCTTTCTGATAGTAATTTAAATCAGTGTCAACCCAAGCGGTTTCATTGTGGTCGCGTCCTCTGATAGTCACCGTTTTATCATTATCATTATCAGCAAATGAAATTTCAGCTTTTTTACGCCTGTCCCTTTCAAGTTCAATATTCTCAAGTGCATTATTAAAGTTTCTGTACATTACCCTAACTTCTTCAGGCGTTTCATCGTTATCTCTGAACTGTTTATATAGACGGTCTTTTTCTAGAGAAATATTGTTGAAATTATCAGTAAATTGTTCATTAGTGTAATTCTCTAGTTTGTCAATTTCAAAATTTTTCATTTCAAAGTCGTCAAAGCCTCCTTCTGCCATTGTATACACTAACGAAAATTTTGTATGTCACTCTCTGGAATCCAACTGTTATGCTTACTGTCATAGCCTAACCGCTTCACCAGTGCCATCTTTTTACCTCTCATCTTCTTTCGATGGACTATTTTTTCCACACGGTATACGTCCTTTTTGTCTACACCTGATAGCTCCTCTTCGTAGAATTTACCAATAATAGGCTCGTTGTCCGCGTTTGACTTCCGTTACTTTAAACAGTTCCTCAGTGAAGTTATCCTTTCGTGAATGTGCTTTTGTACTTTGAAATCCTAACAGTGTCACCAACTTTGAATTTAGGCAGTGTGTACTTTCCAAAATGCTGACCAAATAATGTATTCCATACTTCACTTTAATTGTTCTTGTTTACACTAGCTGGTTTCATAAGGATAGTACTGTGTTTGGTATTATTGTAGTTACTCGTAAGCTCATCCAGGACGTCAATCCATTTGTATGTACCCTTACTGTAGAAGTACTTCCACATAGACGTCTTGAGTGTTCTGTTAAACCGCTCTACAACAGCTGTCTTCTTATCAGAGTTTGTGCTAAAGTATTTGACGCCATGTTTCTCCAGTAGCGTTTTGACACCAACGTTGTAGAACTCCTTTCCATCGTCAAATTGTACTAACTTTGGATAAGCATTAAATCGGTACTTGAACTGTTTCAGAAGCTCTTCTACAGCTTTGGTCATGTTGCCAGTGTCTTTTTTATAAACTGGAACAGCAAATGCGTATCGGGTAAGTATCTCAATAGCTGTTAATATCCAGTAGTACTCACCTAGGTGGTTAACAAACGTTTGTCTGAACGTATGTTTTCTAACAATTGGCTTATACCTAGTGTAAGTATCCTGTGATTTCATCCACTCCTTAACCTTTTTTCTGCTGACATTTAGACCGTCCTCTATTGCTTTCTGATAGAGCCTTTCAGCTGACTGATAACCAGTCTTTGTATCGTAATACAAGCTTGTTAACTCTTGTTCTAATTCTATGTCGTTATCCATATAATTACACAATAATTATATAGTTCGAGTAGGATGCTCTCGAATTCAGTGACTGGTGCTCCGTCCTGGTCTGTCACACGAAATTCCAATTGGTTAATAGCACCCTTGTTTATCGCAACTCGGTATTCAATGTCGCGGAATGTCTGAGTGCTTCCGAATAAAGGCTGAGTTGATGTCACCGGTAGATTGATAAATACGTTGCTCTTTTTACAGTTTTCAGTATTCAGTGACTGATTAATGATATTGCATGTGACCCGCAGATACTTAAGCCCAAGATTGACATTAATGATAGCGCTTTTAGTCGTTCTACCAGGTAAAAATATGCGGGTGTTGAACCCAAGAAGGGCCGCTAGGTTTTGGTGTAAGACTATCGTTGTTGATGAGTCAAGGGTCATTGTACACGTAGCTTCGGGTTTGTGCAACACTAATGATACGCCGCTATTGGACTCAAGAACCGTTTTGATGTCCTGGAACGTATAATAGCATTTACCCAGGAATTTGTTGAACTGTTTGTTGAGTATATACATAGTAATTGCCTTTACTACTTGATACATTAATTAGCTCCCACATTACATATGCTTTTTTTTAGCAAAATATGAGGGTAGCCCATACTCGTCAATATGGATTCTTGTAGGTTGATAACCTTTGCTGGTTTTTCAATCGTTACTGTTAATTTTCTCATTTTTTATAACCTACCCTATGTTACAAAATAATGATTTCAAGAAGAAGTATCCATATGCCGATAAGCACAGATTTTTCTACGATGCTGGAGATAGTGGAAGGACGCATATATACTTCAGTCTACAGGGATTTTAAGACAACAGAGAGGACCCTACAATTGATAGCAGCTATTTCAGACAACACTATAGCAAGTACCTGACTATCAGTAAACCAGATAGTGTGAAGATTGCTGACAAAAAGGTAGAGCTCCCTTGAAGTACCCGAAAATGGATATCTCGAGATTTGAATACCGAGTTGAGGCTGGAGCCGTAAGCGCGAACTTTATTAAGGATGACGGATACCGTATAAATATAGTGGATCCCGAGTTTATAGATACGCGTCATGAATGGATTTACTTGAACAATTCCGATGCTAAGGAACATGGTGACTATTATGATGAGTTCCCTATAGAAGCTGCTCTAACATATCCGATTAATCAGTTTCGCATCTATGTTAGCAGCAAATTAAGACTACTTCCTGAGTGGACTACCCCCTCTCCGAATAACAACGAAGGAAACAGCTTTGTGGGATGTTAAAGAGCCTTACTACCAAGCGTTAATTGGCACATGGATCGCAACTTATGCTTCTGGAGTGGATGGCGAGAAAGCATCACTGGATTTTAACTTTGACAAATCTTCGCTTTCAATTGGTGGCTTTTGTGAAACATTTTGTCTACCGCTTCGTTTCAAGGCTGCAATTTGGGCACTCAGCAAGTCGTTTGAACGCTGGAAACGGGGATCTGACGATATTTTCAGCCCTCTGTTAAACGGAGGGGCTTTTAAAAACCTTTCGAGAGAGTGGCGAAAACCAAGAAGAGTGGACTTGCTGTAAGTTTCCCCAGTTTTTTTCCTCGCCTCTGCGTTAGAACCGCTTCAGATTGGCGTCGAGTTCTCCATGGGAGTAGTGATGTGTTTTTCTTTGGCACAAGCTGAGGTTTTTTTAAGAAAGAAAAGATAACAGACAGTTTGAGAGAATGTATAGGTATTTATTACATTGTTAATATTCTTTGTACATGCAGTGTTTTCATATATTTGGTCAATATATTACAGTAAAGCTTTAAATAAATTAAATGCCAGGGATAGTGCTTCCGAGTTCTTCCTCGTCATTTTTTGTTGTTTTTTGAACAGTCTATGTATAATTTCTTTATAATATCTTAAATATATTCAATGGGCTCTACCTACCTTTAAATGTTGCCACGGACCAATTTGTTGTTCGTTTTGTTTTGAGCGAGTGTTTTCTTCTAAAATTTTATCCATCTCTTCGTTGGACAAAGTAGCGAAGCGTTTCGGCTACCGAGCGGTTTCGTTATTTTCGTTGTCAACTAACCTTACATATTCTTCCTCACCAAAGTTCAGCCGGAACGAAGGTTCAAAATCTGTTTCCCACTCGTAGTCTTGTCTCGTGTTATCGTTTTCCATTTTTTAAGAAGTAGTTTTGATAATTTTAAAAACATTTTCTTGAAAATTTTGATTTCAAAATGTTTTCCCGCGCTTGAAATTGCCGTGCTCCGTCGAGTTATGGAGCACGCACGGTAGCCAATCAGAAACGCCGTTGTATTACATCTATGTTATAAAAGAAATTTGTCCCTAAAATGTCTAATGGTTTAACTAGAAATAGTTTATTACTACTGAATCAATCCATAGAGGCATACATATATTGCATTTTGGGATCTCAGGCGAAAGTAAAACAAAGTATATATGGGTGCAGGGCTTCTGCTTTAGAGGGCCAGAAAGTTATCCGTCAGTTAGTCGAGGACAGTATTATCAACTTAGCTGTCACTGACACAAACGTTAGTCTCAATATGACTATTAGTCCTAGTTTGTGGTTACTACTATCGAATTTGGTCATTCTTAAGAATCCAATAGCAGGTTACAACAACAAACTCAAAACAGCATTAGAGAATATGGTTTTTGGTGTTAATAATGGTCTTAACTACGCTGCACCACATAAAGCCCCTCCTAAAAAAAGTTCATCACACTTGGAAACACTAGACAGTGCTACTACTACTACAGCTCCGAAAAAAGTTGATCACAGCAGTGGCTTCAGACACCATAATACTATCAAGCAGAGTCCCTCAAATGATACAAACGACACTAGCCTGGCTTTTTTACTATTAGCTGGGGTAATTAGTGGATTCATGGTAAGCAGATATGTGGTATAATATAAATGAGTTTGTATTACGGATATGAAGAGCAAAGCACTTCTAATGACTCAAAACGGTCTTTATCAGGTGGTAAAATGACTTGCTCAGTTGATATGGACTACCACGAGATAAAAAAAGTGACGGCTCCGAGTCAAGCACACAGCGCCAAAAATAAAGCCTTTTTTGAGTACTATAACAAGACCAATAAAATTGGGTACAAATATTCAGGCGTATCAGGGCTCAACGTCGCGCGCCGTCCTGACTTCAACCATGGTAACTATCGTGGTAGCGACTTGATTCATTCAAATGAATTCACAAGGGACACGGTCATATACCTTCACGACATTTTATTTGACGACGATAGTAGAAGCTTTGACATATCGATGAAATTCTTCGTTGAAGTGGTCTGCTCTGATAAGAGTGCTGTACAGTACTCTATTGGTAAGGTTGATTTGGCGACAAAGCCAAATTATGATCTGACTTTTGCTGGTGGCTCTGTAAGGTGGGTCGATTTAGGCTTGTCGTTTAAGCTGAGGGCCACAAGTTTACCAGTACTTTACTGTCATATGTTTTACCCTCGGTAAATAAAGTTTTTATGTTATGTTATGTTATATGTTATGTTACATCTTTTCCTGAAGGCATTCGCATCTTGATCGTCTCAGCGAGTCTCAGACCAGTGGAGCCATTTGTGGTAACGAATACGTGATCCACGTTGAGACTAGAGAGTACTAGCTAAAATATGAGTGACTGTATAATGAACCAGAGAAAAAGTGTTATTGCATTTAACTATATAGCTGAACTACCAGAAGAGGAAGTTTTTTAAGTTGAAGCAATGGTACTGCCTACCATAAACTCGCTGTCTGTTTTAAATGAAAAAACAAGAAGCTTAAAAAAGTCAAACTGGCGTTAAATATGTCCAGTATCGCTTCGGTAGCGGTCGGAACGATTGCTGGTAGCGTAACTATGAACCCAGTTATTTTAGGCGTGATAAGTGGTTCTTGTATTTTGTTACAAGGCTATGTAACCAAGTGAAATATTTCCGATAAGATCCACGAATGGAAATTCGCATATACTAGCTACGAAAAGATACTGATCCAATTAAGGAATTACCTCAGAGGGTTGCCGTACGATGAAATAGTGTTTTTGAGCGATACAAAGGTACTAGACGATATATCACGCTGGGCATAAAAGGCGCCAAAATCGCCGGGATAAACGTGCGCATTCCGCCATGTTGGACGAGCGGCAAACGTGGGAGTCTGGTTACGAATACCGATCTTGCCCGAGTCGTCGAATTTGAAGCCCTCGGATGACGATCGTATTTACTCGGAGAAAAATTGAGTGTCAGAAATGAACAGAGCTTGTCTAAAGCTTCATTGTGATACCAAACATGCTATGTTTTCTTCAAATGACTTCTTTGTAGGAAGCGTCAAACTTTATGGATTTTCGAAGAATAGGATGCTGCTCAAAAAAAGTAAATTTTGAGGCTTGTTTTATTTTTTTAACAGTATTATCCTTGGGTGGAATTCCTCGTTCAACTGATGCCTGGAGTTTTGGTCTCAAATCTGTTCTTTTTGGTTTTGGAAGTTTAAGCTTAGATTTTCGATTATTTGGGAATTTCAACGAGGCATCTCAGGCCAACAACGTGCGTTTGGACTTATGCATGGACATAAAATACATTAAGAAGCGAAGGGAATATTCACATTATTTGACATTTCAAAGTTTGTACTTTGTCTATAAATGGAGGTGATTAGTATGGTCGACAAATTTAGGCTTAAGGATGTGCCAGTCAGTGCCTTACAAAGACAAGAGAGGTAGCGAAATTTTATAATGTAAGGAATGTAAACAGTCGAAATTATTTGCTATTTGTAGCATGGTGCTAGAGTCTTGATACTTTTAATATATTTTCTAATTGTTTCTTTGAGAAATCCACAATAATGGGTTGAAAAAAAACAATATTGGGTTCATTTAAATTGTATGTATCTAGCAGCCTGGCACTGACATCAGGATGTGTATTTTTTTTTGTTCTGGTTTACATAGTATATGTCTTTAGTAACATTTACGGTGTGACCTTATAACAGTCTGGAAAATGTCTACTTGGTGTATTTGCCAGATTACCTTAAATCATTTGTTGTGTACTACAGATATATTTTAACAGTACTGGTTTAATGAAGTCAATGGTAGAGTCAAAACTAGTTTGGTTTTTGCAAATAAATTCTAGTTGCTGAAGATTGAAATCATATTTTACTGTCACATGTATATATAAATCAATTTGCATGTACACAAATGCTATTTTGGCCTGCTTTTACAGTTATTGGCATGATCAGTCTAATCGTCAAATATTATACGCTAGCCTTTACAGTACCGTAGCTGATAGTAATAACGAATGATGGTACATTGATAGATGCATCAACATGTCACAATCTATTTTTCTGGTTCTGGTTGAAAGTAATTCCTGGTTTATTAACTACATGTACATGGACTTGGCTGCAGAGCCACACTATTAATGACTTTGTTGATTCTTAGCCCCATTAATAACATGTACAGTATCAATATGAGCCTGGCTACATGGACAGTATTAATACGAGCCCGGCTGCATGTACATATACAGTATCAATATGAGCCTGGCTACATGGACAGTATTAATACGAGCCCGGCTGCATGTACATATACAGTATCAATATGAGTCTGGCTACATGGACAGTATTAATACGCATGGCCAGAAATTCAAGACATTTACACTGAGCATGTCCGAACCTTAAAAAACAAAGATGGCCGAAACGCTATATAAACGGCTATATAAAAACGCCATTTTTTAAAATTTGAGTCAGTTCAATCACAGTTACAAAATTTGCCTCACTATATATGAAGGGAACAAAACATTGGTAGTCAAATAAGATAAATTTCATATCCTATTCTTACCTCCAAGTGCGTCCATTTCGTTAGCCGTTTTACACCGATCTAGCTCCTATTAGGTGTATATAACCAGCCCCATTTGCATGCAAACGAACAGTTTAGTCAGGCATTTTACGACCCGTTTCATTTCTTGTCAAATTTGCCTCACTTCCCTCGTAAACGTCACATTATCAAGTATTCCTTCTGTTATTTTCGAGGTGATCTGATCCGTTTAATACCGTCCATCTTAGCGAGGAAAGCTGTAGAAATTGACAAGTGAATTATCCACATACGATAATTTTCATGTGAGCAAAGATGCGATAAACATGCGAAAACAACATCTATCCTTTTTAAAAAGTCGCCCATATTTGATATCAAAACGAAGCTCAGAATCAGGGCTTTCTATTAGCAATGAGGGTTAGTATGGGTGAACCTGCTGGTGCCTCATTTATCCCCTTGTGATGCCGTATACCCTATGCTGTGTTCGCGGCCATTTCGTCTCCTTCACTATGAAGTACGAGGTAATCAAACGCTAACCCGCTGCGAAAATGGCAGGCGCGTGCAATTTTGACACGGAAAACCGCTGTCAAGCGACAGGCGCATGTCTTGAATTTCTGGCCATGAGCCCGGCTACATGTACATATACAGTATCAATATGAGTCTGGCCACATGGACAGTATTAATACGAGCCCGGCTACATGTACATGTACATATACAGTATCAATATGAGTCTGGCTTCAGATACCTACATTGGACATGTTGACATAGGCCCAGGCCACTATTACTTCATGTTTTAGTTATAAGCCCATGTTTATACCAGTGTGGCTAAATTGACAGACCCCTCTATTACAATACTGAATTTCCTTGCTAAAATTTGGGCCAGCCTACTGAGTTAGCTGGCATCTCATTCATGTGAGGTTAACTGGGACAGAAATTTTCTACATGAACTGGTTACATGGTTTTATTATTACAAATACTAGTGTTAGACGTGTATAGCAATTGTTGATGTATAATGTTGTAAATGTTAAGTTACTAAATGTATGTATTGTTTAAGAGTTTATTTGAAAGAAAAAAGGTTTTTCTTGGATATTTCGCGCTGTAAGCAGGATAGTTTTTCCGCAAACACAAATTTTAAAGCCAAACTGCCTGGTATCATTTTATCCCATACTGTTGTTCATATTTCTAACACTTTAATTGAAACTTATACTCTTAGTTAGACCTCTTAGTTAGACTATAGATAAAAGCTATACAAGCACAAAGTCAATGCAGTTGTTTCATCGTTTGACTTTAGAAATTTCCCCACCAAACTTCAAATCAAAATATATAAAGAATGCACAAAACAAAACAAAACATAGAGTTTGAAGCTACACTGTAGAGGTTTTACTGAGCAATTTAATCTGTATTTACTAGCCAAACTTCCTTGAAATCATAGATACCTTTGTACACCTCAACTCATTTTCAATAAAATGTAATTCATGCTGCTGCGTCTAGAAAGAAACGTTTATACACCGCTCTTTTCGCGAAAAAGAAGCCGCCATCTTTTTTCTGTTTTGGTGCGCGCTTGCGCTGGCCAATAGTAACGTCAACAATTGAATCCCGGCGATTTTTGGCCCTTTCGTGCCCGGCGTGTATAGGCATCGATACTGTATGTGTCCACCTATCAACGGCATGGCAAAGCGCTACAAACAGAAATACGTAACATAATGCATTTTAACAAAATTAGGAAGATACTCAGATGGATTCATAAAGGATTCCATAAAATTGATGGTGCCTTTCATTCATGTACTGGACAAAGAAATGACCGTGTTGAGGTTATATACCACCAGCCCATCAAGAGAACACTAGAAGAATGGGGCATTAAGAGACGGCAAACTGTGTCATATAGCTATTAACATATGGGAGGCGATATCGAACTCAAGCCATTGATCCCAGAAGAAATGGGCAATGAGGATGAGCTGGAAAGTGAGACAGATTTTGGCGGCTACCGTGAAGAGAATCTATTAGATAATGACTTAGATTGGGTTTCGCAACGTGGTAATGAAGAGACGCCTATTTTAGAGAATTATTTCGATGGTCGTTATGACGAAACCATGAATATATATTTCTTGTTTAACGATGTGTTGACACTAGAAGATGAGTGCTCTAATCCGAAATTCGTAAGGAGCCTCATGACGGAGCGGGACTTTAAACTTGTAAAAACGCTTTCAGGGTAACTAATTACGAGTTTAGCTACTATACAGACCCTGATATCGAGGGCATTTGGCAGTATAAAACGGTGAGAACTGTAGATGGCAGCGTTCTGGATCCAGATGAATGGCGAGCGGTTAGAAGTGACATTAGAGGTTTTTATGATGAATGGAAAAGCAAAGAGCTTAACCAAATTCTTAAAAAAGCAGGCGTTTTCACGGCTGTCGGTTTAAGCATTATAGCGCTAGTGAGTGGACTATCGATTAGTCTAACTCGTAAAGGCTCTGACATAAAAATAGAGGCTAAACAAGAGAGAAAGTGGGACGATCTTACACCAGCTCATAAAAAAGAGTACTATACCGTGGACTGAATTAAAAGGGGCTAGTGGTGATGCGCTCATTTTTACTGGAAAGCATTTAGTTGTAATAGCGGCATGTGGTACCGTTGAAAAGAACAAGCGTAGACGATCTGTAAGATGATCTGTGAGATAAATCATAAGTACTCTTATAGACGAGTGACAGTAAGACAGAATACACCCCAAAGATAACTAATCAGGAGAAACCCAAAAACCCAAAGCGTGTTGCCGCTGGTTATAAGTTAGCTCTAATAAGCAAACAGGCTAAGGAACGTAAAATGCGCTAACGAATAGAAAACGAGAAGGCTGATGAAAGCGTAAATGATACCAGCGACGGACAACGTTTTTTAACGCTCGGCAATGTAGCTACGGTAGCATGCAGGAATAGCGTTTGGAGTAATCGGTGTCTACTACACTTATAGAAATAGTAAAAATTATGCCGAACATAAAATGTTACAAGCTGAGCTATCCAAAGTGGAATCACCTAAGCATGTTAAAATTGACCAGCCGAAAAGGAAGCGTGTTGTTCTGGATTCGTTGGATGATTAAAACAAAACATACGTATCTATATAAATGTCAGAACGAAAATAACTCATGAACGAAGCGTTTAAAGCATTGCTTGTAACAGGAGGAGCAATCCTTGTATCCATGGCTAGCAAAAAGCTATTGAAAGAACCACTTGGTACCCCAGAAGCTGTACGTGGTTATGTAAAGCTAGGTATTATGGTCACTGGTAGCACTCTACTAGTTGGATACGCCCAGGACAAAAAATGGCTACCAAAAGACCTTCAAATCCGCATAATTGAATATGGTGTATGATATGTAAAATGGCAAGTTTAGTAGCAGGTGGATTATTCAATGCGGTTGCCATTGCTGGAGCAGGGTTTCTGTTTAGTAAATTGAAATATAGCGGTTACGAAAAAGAGATGAAACGACATAATTTAGCCCTTGAACAGCTCGCAGAAGCGAATGAATCTTTGTACCAAAACGAGGTCGCTAAAAAGGATCGTATACAGTAGCTTAGACAACAACTGAGTCATGCACACGCTGATATAAATCAAACGAACAAAGCTTTGGGTGAATTGAGGTAGACCCAACGGATAGAGTATAGCGAAATAACTTTGACACATGAGCCACAGCTTAATGACTACTATAGTCCGTCACCAGAATTGAAAAAGTACCAGTACATCGTAATTGGAGCTGTCGGTTTGGGTACAGGATATGTAATCCACAGATTGGTGTAGTGCGTTATAAGTTCTTTAAAAGATAAAAATATATAGTATATATAAATGAGCAGTTTAGTTAAGTTCAAGTTTGGGGATAAAAGATATCTGTTATTAAAGATGGTGAGAATATTTGGTTTCGTGGAGGGTCGGTCGCTAAATGCTTAGGATATGTTAACACGAGGAAGGCGATTATTGACCATATTGATGACGATTATAGGGTGAAATTAAGTGATATTAAGGGGGTGACGAATCGTGACACCTTTGTTAACAGCCAGCCAAATAGCATTTTTATATCAGAACCAGGCGTACATTCCCTTATTTTCAGTAGCAAGCTCAAGGTAGCAAAAGTGCTCCCTATCAGAAAAACAGGTGCTACAATATGAGGACGCAATTAGTCGGTAACCACATGGTGCTCCTTAATGAAACCGATCTGCATTATAAGGTTGTTGATTATATAAACCGTTTTCATAAGCAAGCAATAATAGTCCCAGGACTTGGCGAAATGCAGGACACTAAATGAAAACGGTAAGATGCATATAAAAAAGGTTATCATGGTGGACAGCCTGATTTAACCATTTTAAATCCAAACAAAGAATTCAATGGTTTGTGCATCGAGCTTAAATCACCAAACGGAAAGGGCGTTTTGTCTGATAATCAAATCAAGTACTTATACATGCTAAAAAATGTTGGCTATAAAACGCTTGTATCAGACGATTACGGCACCATCTGTAGGTCAACCAATGCATATGTGCTAACTGTTAGGATTAAATGCAGCCGATGCATCAAAAAGTTCAAATCATGTAAGACACTCGCTACCCACATAAAATGGACCAACCGCGTCAAACACATATAAAAATATCAAACTATAGTTATATATAAATGGAGCTCACAGAGGAAAAAATATTAGATATCCATATGCGTTATTCCTTAGACGAAGCCTTTGACATATTGAGCGACGGTTGCATTGAACCAGAGCGAGTTAAAAAGGCTATAAACTTGCCGTTTTGCAGTGAGTGTGGGGGCGATATGGTACTAGAGATTGGATACTTTGTTTGCAGGGATTGCGGGCTATGCACCCAATATACGATGGTTCCCGAACGAGATCCCGATGCATCGATGAAAAAGAAGAGTCAGCATAGCTACAGACGCTGGATGACCAAGTTGCTCTTTGACAAAGGATACGTCCATAGAAACTATGGAAATAGGGTCGTATATGAGTTCCTAAAAATAGTGAATATATACTCAGAAGCGTCTGTAAATTGCATAATATCAGTTGCCACGACTTTTACGTTATTCGTCTGGCATCAATACTTAGGATACCGCTGCTTAAACAAACAAATGACATGCTCGGCAGGAGGAAGCAGTTTGAAGACAGACTGTATGTTACAGTATACCCTACACTAAAATGGGATTGTGATCATCTGTCTGGTACCGATAAAATGTACCAATCATGGCTAAAGCGTAATGAATAATAATTTTCCAACCATTATTATGGCCCTTATCTATTTGTAAAAATATATAGGAGCATTCTTTTAAAGCACTATCATATCTTTAACCATAAACAGGGTTAAGGCGGTCTCACGTTGGATACAGTACATGAGTAGAAATGCGAGTTCAAATCTGGAGACCAGTATAAAAAATCAATCTGAGCAGCCAGGGGCAAAAACCGCGTATAGCAAAAACCGCGTATAGCGAAGACAAGAATATTGTCTATAGTAAGTAAATGAAGAGTGATCGTAACGATGTAGTCCATAAATTATTGTCAGGTTTATCCGACAGCGAGTTACGGCAATTAGTTACGCTACGTGAAGGTATCAAAAAGCAGGCTGGGCCAATGTCTTCATTACGTGAAACCAAACGCTTTCAGAGGGTGTCTGGCGACATTAATAAAGACAATGCTATGTTGAGCAAACAGATTAATGAAACAGAATCTAAGTACAATAGCATTATCCGAAAAATAAAAGCGCCACAGTTGAAAGCAGCGCCACGTCTTAAGCCAACTCTACTTAACCACGCTTTGAGAGGCTTTATAAAGTCATATCAGTTTAGTATTGCTGACAAAAAGAGCCTAATAATCCAAACCAACCTTAGTCGCAAACCTATCTCACAAACTTTAGAGAAAGAGCTTGTATCTATGAAGGGACTCCAATTCTCTGAGACTTTCAAAATAACATTCGAAAAGCAGCTTAATAGAGATAAGACAACTTATAAAACCGCTTATTTTAACAGTAAAAATAAGACCGTGATAAACGGATTAGATGTTGAGGACAGTGTATCGCAGACAGGAAATGAAGCACTATATACAAAGAGTTGGTCAATAGATCTCAGAAGGAAGTGGCTGGGTCATTGACGAAATTAATGAGCAATATGTGAATATATCTGTTTACAAACCATTAAAAGGGTCATCGTATACCCCATTGCCTGCAGAACTAAGCAACCCGCGAAAAGGCCTGATGAACATCAAGAACAAAGACGATGAGTGCTTCAGATGGTGTCATATTATAGGCATATGAACCCTAAGGACATACATTCCGAGCGTATAAGTAAAAGCAATAAAGCCAACATCAGTAAGCTAGACTACTCCGGCGTATAATTTCCTGTGAGCCAAAAGAGATACCACAAGCTAGAGAAACAGAACTCTATCAATATTAACGTATTCGTTTATGAAGACAAGCAACCGTTTCTAGTTTATATCTCAAAAGAAAGCAACAAGAGTGTCATAAACCTTCTACTGATAACAGATGGTGAAGAGCAGCACTACGTTGTCATTACTGACTTCAACCGTTTTATGTACAGTCAGTCCAAACACAAGGACAAAAAGCATTTCTCTATGGGTTGCTTACAATGCTTCAGTTCAGAGAAAGTACTGAGTGACCACAAAGATAACTGCGCACAGGTGCAAGCTATATCAAGATGCCTGAAAAGGATAAAAACATTTAATTTTGAAATATAACAATTACCATAAGCAGTTACAGGTGCCGTTCGTAATATATGCCGACTTTGAAGCGATCACTGAAAATATAAGCGGATGTCGACCAAGCAATGAAAAGTCACACACCGATGCCTATCAAAAGCATAGCGATTGTGGATACGGCTATAAGTTAGTCTGTTGCTATGACGATACATAGCAAGCCAGTAAAAGTGTTCCGAGGTAAGAATGCAGTAAACCGGTTCATGCACGATATGCTTGACAAGGTACACTCTTGTAAGATAATTAATAAGGAGCATTTTAATAAAGACATGATTTTGACGACAGCCGATAAACAGGACTATAGGAACGCTAAGAGGTGTCACATACGTGAGCGAAAATATGTGAAGGGAGATATCGTGGTGAGAGACCATTGCCATATCACAGGCATTTACAGAGGATCAGCCCATCAGACGTGTAACCGATCATTTAGACTAACAGGTAAAATACCAGTGATTTTCCATAATCTGCGTGGTTATGATAGCCACTTCATAATGCAGGAGATTGGCAAATTCAAGATGGACAGAAACGTCATTCCAAACAACATGGAAAAATACATGGCATTCATGTTGGGCAAGCACTTTATTTTCCTAGGCAGCTTCCAATTCATGTCACAAAGCCTTGATAAACTAGTAAGCAACCTACCTGAAGACGCTTCCAAAAACACTAGCCAAGAATTCCAAGGTGAGGAGCTAAAACTGATGAAACAAAAAGGAGTATATACGTATGACTATATGGATAGCTTCAACAGATTTGACTAAACACAGCTACCACTCAAAGGTGAGTTCTACAGCATACTCAACGATGAGCACATATCTGATGGTGCTTATAAGCACGCAAAAAAGCTCTGGAGCAAATTCAAACTGAAGAAAATGGGCGGGTATCATGACCTGTATCTCAAATCTGATGTCTCACTGCTAGCTGACGTGTTTCAAAATTTCAGAAGCACCTGTCTGAAGTACTACAAATTGGATCCATGTCATTATTTTACTAGCCCTGGATTATCGTGGGATGCCATGCTTAAAATGACCAACATCAAGATAGAATTAATGACAGACATTGATATGTTCCAATTTATCGAGAAAGGCATGCGTGATGGAGTCTCATATATTGCTCACAGATACGCAAAAGCAAACAACAAATACATGCAAAATTACAATGGCAAGGAACCATCAAAGTACATCATGTATCTAGATGCTAACAACTTGTACGGATGGGCGATGTCACATAATTTACCAGCTGGTGACTTAAAATGGTTAACGGATAAACAGATCAACAGTTTAGACCTAGCAAAGTATAACGGTGACAGAGACAAGGGATTGATACTTGAAGTTGATCTTGAATACCCGAAAGAGTTGCATGACCTGCATAACGAATACCCGTTGGCTCCAGAAAAGATGAAAGTAAGTGGCGACATGCTATCAGCCTATTGCAATAAGATCCAAAAGAAGTTCAAAACATCGGTCGGAGATGTCTGCAAACTTATTCCTAATCTAATAGATGAAACAAAATACGTTGTACATTAGAGGAATCTTCAATTGTAGAAAGAGTTTGGACTAAAAGTGACTAAGGTGCATAGAGCGCTCGAGTTTAAGCAATCACCCTGGTTGAAGCAATATATTGATTTCAAAACCGAGAAACGAAAATATGCCGCCAATTCCTTTGAGAAGGACCTTTTTCAAACTGTTGAAAAATTTAGTTTTTGGAAAGACCATGGAGAACATCAGAAAGACGATTGATGTTAGGGGCTGTTTATATAAGAGGCGATCCAGCCCTGTGGCGGGATAGCTGACCAGGGGCGGATCCAGTGAAAAATCTGACTGTTTCAAATTTGGGACGACACCAAACTAGGAGGTCCGAGGGTCTGCCCCCACGTAATCTGTTGCAAACTGTTTCTTAAGCCTGTGTTTTGATTGGAAAGGCCCCCAGTTAATTGGCCCAACTGTTTCAAAAATACTAAATATAGCCCATTTTGCAGTCTGTTTACGTCACAACTGTTGCAAAAACTTAGAACTGATGCACCTTCAGGGTGATCTGACTCAGTGATTGCTGAAAAGAGGGCATTAATCAGGCGCGCGCTGCCGCAAGGAGGCTGAGGCGCAGGAATTTTTGCGGGTTAATGCATACAATCGCGATGAGCAAGCATGAATTATTTGCGCTCACATCCAAAGCAAACGAACTTCTATGTATCTTGAATTCTTCCGAAGATATTAAAAATCAATATCAAAATAGATGTCGTTTGAAATTTGATCTAATTAAGATATTAAAGAAACTAATATTTTATTATTATTTGGAAAATCTGACTGTTGCATTTGAAGCAGTTGCAACAGTTTGGATCCGCCCCTGAGCTCGGTAAGCGAGATCTCACTTTGTAGTTATTTTCCTGTTAAAAATTCCTCTGCGTTTATATGGCCAAGCGGGCTAGCCCGGTTAGCGATATCTCACTTGAAAGAGGCGAGATCTCGGGATGAAAATTTTTCCATGTAAACAATCGCTAACCGGGTGGCCCGCTTATCGGGATGATTTTTCAAAGAAATGCCGAAGCCATCTATTGTTTTGACTTTTCGTTGTTGTAAAATCATCCCAGTTGGCGGGATGAAATTCGTTGATATAAACGCGAGCCAGAAATTATCTCGCTTACCGGGCTATATATCCCGCTTACCGGGCAGGCTCGCCTTGAGAGGCGAGTTGTTTATATGAGATAAACAGCCCCTTAGGCTGGTAACGAACAAGGATAAGTTGCTTAAGCTAGTAGTGTAAAAGCCGACATTTGTTAGCAGCAAAATATTCAACGAGGATATGGTAGCTGTTCACAAAAGCAAAGAGACGTTAACATTAAACAGACCTGCATACGTAGGCATGTGCATTCTAGACTTGAGCAAGACGCTGATGTATAACTTCCATTATAAATACATTAAAATGAAATACGGCGATAAAGCTAGAATGCTGTTTATAGATACTGATAGCTTAACGTGTGAAATTAGCTCTGGTGACGTTTACAGTGACTTTTTAAAGGACAAGCATTTATTTGACAACAGCGATTATCCAAAAGAGAGTCCATTCCACTTTTCTGAAAATAAAAAAGTCATTGGGAAATTTAAAGACGAGGCATCAGGTCTACCAATCACTGAATTCGTTGGCTTGCGAAGTAAGATGTACTCTTACATGAAGGACAATGGGCAAGGCGAAAAGACGACCAAGGGTATTAAGAAGGCTGCCATTAAGAAGCAAATAAGACATGAGAATTACCGTGAGACATTATTCGACAATAAGCAAATGCTTCATAACATGAAGACTATTAGAAGCGTTAGACATAAGATAAGCAATTTTATTATATGGCAGCAGCGCTGAGAGGTCCGAATACGGAAATCCTGTAATTTGATTGGTTCATAAGCGGTCGGATATTTCCCGTATCCGCCCGCTCAGAGCGGAATCTGCCGTTCGGGACCGTAAGTTTTATAAACAAAATGCCAGTCGTGTCAGTATATGCAACAAGATGGATTATAATTTCAGAACTACTCATTGTTGAAATATATCGTGCAGGTATATTGTTACAAATTTTATAAGCTTTCATTTGATGTATAGTTCGAGTTTCCACGTTTTGTGAAAGTTTTTAAAATGTCCAAAACGTTCATAACATTGTTCGTAATAATATAACATTTACTTCCCACAAGTATTAGAGTTTCAGATGATTTTTTATTCAACTACTTAACGTACGATCTTGAGCAATATGTCAAACAAAAGCAATTGAAAAATATTATTTGTCGTAGAAAGTTCAGGATTCTAGCTCAAAGGAAAGTACTTCAAAAATGGGAAAATGTCTGCATTTTCGTTTAGTTCACAAGAAAGATGGGTCGAGTTTTCACAGAACGTTCACAACATTTATGGCCATATAATATACTACTTATTTACATCGGTCCGATATTTCACTAGTACAGACCTCACGCTCTGTCAATAAGTCGTTAAAATCAACAATAAAATATCGCTGTCATGTTTTGATGATAAGAGGTTCCTACTACAGGATGGGGTAAGAAGTCTAGCTTACGGTTACTATAGAATAATGAGATACGATGGTGAAATTCAACTCAGCCAATAGGATTAAACGCATCCAAATATTTGAGAAGATATATAGATCAATTTATTTTTATATCAAGCGCTGGTCATGCACTTAGCAATAGATACCAGGCTAAAATTCCACGCTAAGTATCCACGCTAAGTATCCACGCTAAGTATCCACGTCAAGTATACACGTCAAGTAAGAAACTGCGCCTATACCGAAATTAGTATCAATATATAGATTACAATATTTGTAACCAGATAACAGCAAACCACAATGTTTCACCATATACTGGAAAAAGTGTCCTAGTACCCCCAAGTGCTATGCTACTGTCATACATAATTATACTGTACATGATAATTATTTAAAGATGACAAGTTCCTTAGGAGCTTTTGTCCCGTGGTTAAGCAACGGTTCCTGCCGATGGATCCAGAGGGTTTCTTTAAATAGTAGCAATGACCACTGTATATCTTTGTCTATTATTTCACAGTTGTTAAGGATTAGTTGTGATCAAATGGTAGGCTCGTTAGGATTAAGGAAGTTAGAAGGCAAATTTAACAAATTATTTGAATATTGAAACTGTTCATAAGAGTTAATTAATGTGATGACGAATTTCAGAATTTCAGATTCGTTTTTGTGGGCGCGTTGTTTAATACGGGTAATCAGGCAACGGTAAATTTTTCCAATATAGAAGGCATGGCACCCAAGACAAGTAAGCTTGTATACTGCAGAGCTTTGTTGTTCTTTGGGAGCCCAATCTTTTAAGAATAAGAAGGCGTTCGAGTTAGTGGTGTCCCAAAGTGTGATAAATTAAGCACGGTCTTTAAGGAGTCGTGATATTTTTGTGGTGCAGGCGTGAATTAAATTAGTTCCTCTTTTCCCAATAAAAGGAAGATGGATACAGATTCTTGGTTGGTCAGTGTTGTCGTGATTGTCGTTGTCCGTGATATTAACGTTGGCTGTTGGCGTAAAAGTTTGGATTAGATTATTGACCAAGCGACGGGGAAAACCGGCGACATTCTCACTTCTGAAGAAGAACGTGTTTTACGTTTTGGACTCAAACACGGTCTAGCAACTCGACCAAATGAATCCGATGTTATTTCCTCAGCAGAATCAATATGGGACCAACTACAACGCCACAATCTTATTCGGGACAGTTTTTTTAAACAACAGAAAATTAAGAATGCCATTGAAGCACTAGCCTGCAACTTTTTAGATTTTGACGATAGAAGATTAACGGTCGATAACAAACATTAAGATTTTGAAAAACCTATGCAAACAATTCGATCAAACAAGTATGACAGCCATCTTTTCTGATCCTCACAAATTCAGAAAGCTTCAAACCGACCCATCTTTAACCCAACTCTCTTCTATTCAAGCTATCAGCTATGGACAATTCCTAAACGTGAAGAAATCGACGACGATTCCTTGAAGAACATCAGACCACAATCAACCAGACCAGCTAGGGCACATGGCCTCCCCAAAACGCACAAATCATTTGATAATCTACCGTCTTTCCGTCCAATTATTGGCACTACTGGCACCGCTTTCCAGCCCGTGGCTAAATATCTTTCAAAATTACCACATCCTCTCTCTCACAAAGAGTTCAAACTACGGGACAGTTTGACACAGTGTCGCGAATTCATAACATCCCAAATATATTCCCTCAAGGCTTGATGTCACTTCTGTCTTTACTGACATTCCTTTACGAAAAACTGTCAACATTTGTTGAAATCAACAAGGTTGGGTGATGCCACTCGACCAGTTTAAAGAAACAGTTGTTAGACTGTTGCACTAAAACACCTTTCTCAATTAATGGCCAACTATATCATAAATTGATGGAGTATCCATGGGTTCTCGATTGGGACCCACTCTAACTGATATTTTAATGACTGCTCTTGAAGAGGAAATTATCCGACCTCTCATCTCCTCTGGCATGTTAAAATTTTACGCTCGCTACGTTGATGACACACTAGTACAAGCCAAACCATCTGCCATCCCAGCAATAATACAAAAACGGAACTCCTTTCACCCTCAAATTAAATTTACCTATGAATAATTTATTGACAACAGCGACATCCATTTTCTCGACATTACCTGTAAAATAACCTCAACTGGCACAACTATTTATCGCAAATGAACACACACCGGCCAATATGCCCACTTATGCAGTTTCGGCCCTATAGGTGCAGGAAAACTGCTTGGCTTAGAGCACTTATGTATCGCGCGCATAAAATAGCAACATTTATGATTTACTTCACAATGAGCTTAAGGTCATCGCCAAATTTGCTTCTTGGAACGGTTTTCGCCCTCACTTACACGTTCCAAATACAACAGATTATTTTACCTAACAGCGCTTCACAATATAAGCGACTACATGCGATACATATATTACAAGTAAAATAGACTAAAAAGAAGACAAACTTACGTTGGTGCAATTTAAGTTATTCGACGACAGACAGAAACCTGCGAAAAGCGCTAAAACAGTGATGTTGCTTGCAGACTGATTAAACTAATGAAGTTTAAATGTCCATCTATCTTTCATAATATTATATAGATATAAAAGTATACAAGACAGTCACCTCACGCTTTGTTTTTCCCGGTATCGACCATTAACATCTTCTGTCTTCTTTAGTTTGTAAAGTTCTACATTATTCCAATTGTCATCTATATTTTCTCTGCTCAATATCAGTCCTGGCTAAATTGATCCTGCTGTTCAACATAATCTAATGTATGTTATCCAATAAATCCAACGTCTTGCGAACCAAAACTCCTGGCTGTTAATTTTAAAACAAAAATTTTCCCTGTCTCTGCAAGCGCTTGACGACTAGTCTGTTGTGATTGCCCTCATTGCAATGAATATCTAATGATGTGTGAGAAGCTATTTCAAATTCTCGTTAGTGTTTTAGACTTGGTTGCCAAATCCATAGAAACCACGTCTAAAACACTAACTCGGATTTGAAATATTTCTTAAAAGACCGGACTCCCAAAGAACAACAATGCTCTATAGTATACAAGCTTACTTGTCCTGGGTGCCATGCCTCCTATATTGGAAAAACTTACCGTTGCCTGATTACCGGTATTAAAGAACGCGCCCACGAGAACGACTCTGAAATTCATAAATCACATTAACTCTTGTGAACAGTTTCAATATTTAAATAATTTGTTAAGTTTGCTTCTAACTTCCTTAATCTTAACGAGCCCACCATTTTATCACAACTAATCTTTAACAACTGTGAAATAATAGACAAAACTATACTGTGGTCATTGCTATTCTTTAAAGAAGTCCTCTGGATCCATCGGCAGAAACCGTTGCTTAACCGCGGGACAAAAGCTTCTAAGGAACTTGTCATCTTTAATTAATTATCATGTACAGCATAATAATATATGACATCATCATTTAGTTATTATCTTGTATTTATAGTAGATCGCGTTACACCAGTATGAATTCCTGATGGTAATGTTAACCCTTTTCGGAGTGTCCATTGTTTTGTAGTTTAATAATTTACTCAGTGGTAACCGTAATTTAAGTGTACATTCATTTCGTAAAAAGCCAATCAGTTGCTTTATCGGGAAGTGCAATAAAATAGTGAAATGATGCGAGGTAAGGCTACATAAGTGCATGTAGATTTGAAAGGAGGCAAAGTTTATTTGTTTCCTTTGATTAGCAAAATGGTACATATACTCACATTGGGATGACACGTTTTTCCCCCTACATTTTCTTTGCCACTGAGATTCGTTTATATTCGAACTATTTGCTTTCCATCCACACCAGTTTACTTCAAAATCACAAGAATTCGGAACTGAAAACAGTAATCAAAATGTTTACTGTTTTAATACAACAAAGAACAACATTGCAGAACGACTGCCCACAATAACCAAACAAAATATTAATTTTGTGCCAGTATGAGCAAAATGAATTTGCTAACTTAGATTTGGAATAAATATTACTATTACTCTGTTATAAATAATGTTTCGATTAGTTTTCCAACTTTTTGCTAATATCATAAAAAATCAGAAATTAAGATTTTGCCGCCAAAAGGTTAAAATTAAACCAAAAAACCCGGTTGCTACGTCCAATTTTAATAATCTGCGACAGATTACGAAATAAAGCACATACAATAACTTTTACTCATATCTTAAGACCAATGTTTAATAAAACAATTATTTTCTTTACCTTTAAAACTCATTATTAATTTATAAGGAAAATACAAAAAACTTCTACCGTGTCGATGGTTGTATGCCTGACAAAACTTATTGCTAAAAAAATATTTAAAAAGATACAATTTTATGTAAGAATACTAATAAAAATATAATTTTATATAAAATTGTCATCTCAATTAGCAATTGAATGCGCCCTAGGATTTTTAAGCTATATAAAATACTTGCGTTCATGTACATTGGAACCTTGCTTAAATAAAAACAAAAATATTTAAATAGCTTAAAGGCTAGGTCGGTTGGATTAGCTATATATTTAACTAAATTATACGGCGTATTTTAATGTTTGTATTTGAAGCAGTGATTCACCATGCGCGGGAGAGTGTGAAAAATATCTTCAACAAAATTCATAGCAACAATAGCTCAGGTTTTAGGTAAAAATAAACTTGTGTTATTGCATAAGCTCGTTTGCACGCGTCATTTCGACGTCATAAGTAAACGATATGTCGCAACAGGCGTACATGTCATTAGTGTGATACGTCTGTAACATTAAAACGAATTTGATGCCTACTAAAAGCCTAAGTTAGAATGAACATTTTTAATGAAAGCCACTGGGTTATATTTTGTTGCTTTTTTATGAAATGGATAGAAAATCATAGCAACAATTAATAAGATTTTGCCATGAGTTTATAAATCAAATTGTTTACAAGTTTGTTCCACCGAAGCAGATATAAGTATTGTCTTCAACTGTTAGACTGGAGGCTCTACGTGAATGCTTAGGGGTAGAAGAATGAAATACATTCCAAAGTAACTGTTGCGAGAGAATTTCATCATCGCTCTTTTGTTTTATTAACCAATCAGAATTTATTGTTGTTTGAACGACTGTAAATTCAGAACGCTTCAGACGAAGAAAATGATGCAGTGCCTCTACAGTGCTTTCCATTAAGAGGACAAATTATCTTCCCAATTTTCTTTTAACAAAAATACACTAGCTGCATAAGCGGTAAATCAAAGTAGATAAAAAAAAAGTTGTATATTTGACTGTTTCAAGAGTCAATGGTAAACTAACATTCTTTTTTCTTTAAATTATAAATTAAAAGCTTTTCAAATATTTTAAATATTCTAAATATCTCCATACACAACGCATACATAATAGTTACAACTCTCACCTCCTTTATATGCACCTCCTGTTTTTTGAGTATTCACATAGAAAAAGTAAAAAAATAATTGAGTACAATACATGCTCAAACTGATTTTAAAATAAGCAAGTTACAAGACCACAGTAAAACTTCACACTGACGAATAAAGTAAACATTGGTATTTTAAATAGAATTAAAGGGGTAATTTAGGCAGATATTGAGTAAACTCTAGCCTGTAAAATCAACCGTTTTTTCTCGCTTGCTTTACTGGTGGAAAGTCTTCATTGCTAGTGTTATATTAATTTAGGCATCTTAGCGGTTTTGTCACTCAGCTAAAACAAACCCCAGTAATCGATTGGTCACTACTAAAACCTACTTTGTATAATCTATACTACTACAACAAATCCAGTTGACAAGGTTACTTTAGGTTGCATCATATGATAGAATCTTATTTCACCAAAATAGTCACGTTTGAGTTTTGTCTCTCAAATTATGATGTCAATTATGACTTTGTCTCTCAAATGAAAAATAACTGCAGAAGCTAATAAGAATTTAACAAAAATTCTACACTTTTAAATTTGAAGTTGCTAGGATGTGCTTTTGAAATAAAAGCGCCCATTGGGCCATGATATTTTGGCGGTATTAGTTTCTCTACGAAGCTTTATAGATCTAAAATCGGATTTAATACATATAAACAACTTCAAAAGTTTAATGTCATCGAAGGTAAATTCTGGATTGAAATGCTGTTTATGTTTCATCTTAATAGCATATTTTATTTTTCATGTCTAAAACAACTAGTTAAGCAATACGAAAGTTGAAATGTGGTTTCGTGTACACAAACGTTGTGCTATATAAATGCATATATGTGCCTTGCTGATATTTCTAGAAAACAATGTGTAGCTGTGGTGTAGCTGTTAACATTTGGGACATATGCTTTACGGCAACACAGCATTGAATGGAAATGGTCTTTATACGTACAGTGGTTGTACAAGTAAATCTATCAAACCTGGCATGGTTTCAAGTGATAATGACATTTATCAATTACAAATTATAGTGAGTCATTTTCTGGTGATGCATTTCTGACAGCTAATAATCAAATATTTTCAATTTTTTTGTTAAATTACTATAGCTGTTTGCTTACTGTTGGTGTTTACTAGCTATATACTGTTGCAATATTTGGACATTTCCCATAAGTATTCAAATGTTTTGACTCTTATTTAAGAGGTTTGTGGGAAATGCCTTGTCTATCGCGAACTTGCATGCCATCAATAGTATAGGAAACTTGGTCAAATATTTTAAATTTACTTTGTGTTCTCCTAAGAACATAATTTTAAACTGAAAGGAGTGAAATGTAATCTGATACATTTTGCAGGAGTTCAGTTTGAGTACTTCCTGTACTGCAGTAAGTATTTCTTGTTTTCAGTTTTCTTACTAATAAAATTATGTTCTCTTTGTCTTTCGTGCATATTGTGTTATTTGCAGCAATTTTTAAGTTATCTGCATGCAGTAGACACATGTACGCACTGCGTATCTTTCATATATATATATATACGAAAAAATTGATTTGCACATTTGAAAATTTAATAAGGAAGTTGTTGCAGAAATCAACTTTGCACGCGTTTCCCCAAATTTGCACATATGCAAAGCTGGAAATTGCCGTCAACTTTACAACCGGTGCGGACATGGCAATTGCCGTAGAACCGCGGGAGCAAATTCATTGCAAATTTCTTGCAAAGTTCAAACTTTGCACAAATGTTTGCAGTTTGCAAATTTATTGCAAAGGCAGAATTTGCTAACGTTTTTGTGCTACGTACAAATCTTATGTAATTGATAATGTTTCCCATAGATGCAAATTTATAGCGGATTTAACTTTGCTTATGTGATAAAAACTTAATAATATATATAATAATATATAGATATATATATAAGTGAGTTTTGGTTCACGAAATGTTAGAGAGTGCTCAATACCATATATAGATAGAGCAAAATACAAAGTATGAAATATAGTTTTACCTTAAAGTCTTCGCTACCAGAGGTTTCACCCTAAACGGGATCATCAGGCGACTGAAAAATATCGGTTAGTGGGCTGCTTAAATGCGTTGGTTGGGGCGTGGGTGTGGGCGTCGAAACGTCCGGCGTATTCCTTTGGAGCGTGAGTGTGGGCGTCGAAACGTTGCGCGCATTCCTTTGATTGTTTGAAATACATTTGCAATCTAAAAGAAAAAAACCAAAGTTTCGACATAACCTGGTCTATACTAAAACACTCAATTTCTTACACGGGAGGATCAAAAAGATGCAATTTATGTTTGGACGAAAAACTTTTCATCATGAAGGCAGACAAACAACTTTTACTAAACAAAAGATCAGAAATAGTTTCGACCTGTCGGCACAAAAACAGATTTCGGATCAACAACCTAAACAATCAAAGGAATGCGCGCAACGTTTCGACGCCCACACCCACGCTCCAAAGGAATACGCCGGACGTTTCGACGCCCACACCCACGCCCCAACCAACGCATTTAAGCAGCCCACTAACCGATATTTTTCAGTCGCCTGATGATCCCGTTTAGGGTGAAACCTCTGGTAGCGAAGACTTTAAGGTAAAACTATACTTCATACTTTGTAGATATATATATATATATATATATATATATATATATAAAACTCATTAATAATTCATGAGGAAAATTCATAAGAAATTAAGGTTTAATCAATGTCTGTTTACCACGGTAAAGAACTGATATCAGTGTCTGTAAATGTGATACAGAACTGTTTATTAAAACATCAGTTCTGTATCACATTTACAGACACTCATCATATCAGTTCTGTAGCACGTGTACAGACACTTCGCATTCAACTGTCTTGAGTGAGTTACGCTTGTAGCGTCCTCATACAAGATGAAGATGCAAACATTTGTTGAACAACATTTGTTCAATAACAAATGATGATCAGAACGGCTATTTATGGCACGTCACTTACAATATAAAATGTGGGACTAATACGAGATCAAAGCGCATGCTCACATCACTAATTTGTTAATCGTAGCCTATTAAACCTTACCTCGATGGTTTAACAGCTCTTAACATGATGTATGTTTCGCTAACTTAATAATAGGCGTTTTAGAAGTAATTTACAGAATTCGTGTCCGTTCTGTAAATAGTACATATATATATATATATATATATATATATATATATATATATATATATATATATATATATATATATATATATATATAAGCAATGGAAAATACAAACCTTTTCGAAAGCCCAATGACGATCCATTATACATAAACAAGCAATCAAACCACCCACCAAGCATTTTAAGACAGCTACCTACATCAATCAACAAGCGCATTTCCCTCCTCTCGTCTGACGAGCAGACATTCCATGAAACCGCACCAATTTACCAAGATGCATTAAGGCGCAGCAATTTCAACCATGAGCTAAACTACACACAAGAAACACCACAGCAAACACGCAGAAATAGACACCGCAATATCATCTGGTTTAACCCTCCATTTAACAAAAATGTCAAAACAAACATAGGACGCAATTTTCTTAGCCTTATTGACAAGCACTTTCCAACAGGACACAAGCTTCACAAACTTTTTAACAGAAACACAGTCAAGATTAGCTATAGTTGCATGAACAACGTCAAGTCCATTATCACGAAACATAATTCACGCACAATCAGGAAAAGCAAGCCACGAAGCATAGTTACAAGCAGTGGCAATTGCAGGATTAAGGACAATTGCCCCCTCCGTGGGCAATGCACGACAAACAACATAGTATACAAGGCATATATTTCCATAAGCAACACGAACATCACTAAGCAATACATTGGCATGACAGCAAGTACATTTAAAGAGCGATATCGTAACCATACTAAATCTTTCCAGAATAAAAAGTATTCAAATGAGACGGAACTTTCGAAATACATTTGGAATCTAAAAGAAAAAACCCAAAGTTTCGACATAACCTGGTCTATACTAAAACACTCAATTTCCTACACGGGAGGATCAAAAAGATGCAATTTATGTTTGGACGAAAAACTTTTCATCATGAAGGCAGACAAATAACTCTTACTAAACAAAAGATCAGAAATAGTTTCGACGTGTCGGCACAAAAATAGATTTCGGATCAACAACCTAAACAATCAAAGGAATGCGCGCAACGTTTCGACGCCCACACCCACGCTCCAAATGAATCCGCCGGACGTTTCGACGCCCACGCCCACGCCTCAACTAACGCATTTAAGCAGCCCACTAACCGATATTTTTCAGTCGCCTGATGATCCCGTTTAGGGTGAAACCTCTGGTAGCGAAGACTTTAAGGTAAAACTATACTTTATACTTTGTATTTTGCTCTATCTATATATGGTATTGAGCACTCTCTAACATTTCGTGAACCATAACTCACTTATATATATATATATATATATATATATATATATATATATATATATATATATATATATATATATATATTTCTAAAATTCATTAATAATTCATGAGGAAAACACAAAGAAAAATCATGAGCGTATCGGATCTATATATGTGATATAGCCTCGCTCTAAGTTTCTCGCTGGTTTTTAATGGCTGAGATAAGCTTAATTTTCAAAATTACTACGCCAATGAACGTATGAAGTGATTCTTTTTAGAAGACATTTAAAAACCTTGCAGTACGGGCTTTATCGGCTCTAAAACACTTGGCTATCGCCTCGTGTTTTATATCCGATAAAGCCCTCCTGCGCGGTTTATAAATAGTACTTAAAAAACTCATTAATAATTCATGAGGAAAACACAAAGAAAAATCATAACCGTATCGTGGTTTTATATGTGATAAAATTTTCTCCTGATTTACATAAACTTTAGCTTTGATTTTCTCGCCTTAGACAACGTTATTTTTCAAAATTACTACGTCAACGAACTTACCAAATGGTGATCGTTTT
This sequence comes from Paragorgia papillata, assembly GCA_035771165.1. Taxonomy (NCBI): domain Eukaryota; kingdom Metazoa; phylum Cnidaria; class Anthozoa; order Scleralcyonacea; family Coralliidae; genus Paragorgia; species Paragorgia papillata. Next base: position 6,552,458 of record JAWNZC010000087.1, read on the forward strand.
TTAAGCCATTCAAAACACTCGCAGAACGTGTTTTAAATAGTACATACAGGGTGTCCCAAACGAATGTCGCCCATCCCGTTTTTGACCACAGTTGTCAGGGGCGGATTTAGGATTTTGAAAATGTCAGTCAAACTTATGGTCCACAGATCTAGGGGGATGCGGGGGCATGCCCCCCCGGAAATTTTTTGAAATTGGGGTCTCTAAAATGGTATTTCCCCCGATCTGACAGCACATTTGAGCAAAATTTTGAAACTTTTAAAACATATTTTTAATGGCACATTTTATCATAAACTTTATTGAGAAAATTATACAGAATTATATATTTACAAAGCTAACTATAATATTAGTTAGCTAAACGAGACAGGAGCGAACACCCAAGCAATTATTCATTGTCTCAAAGATTAATTTAATAAATTATATGTCATCTACCGACAACCTGACTACCTGAGATCATATTTCACGAACACGCCGTTAAAATATATCTCATCAGAGCAAGATAGCGAGACTAACAATACTTTGAAAACAGTATTCATTTCAAAATCATGAAAAGAAAGATCCAATTTAACGAAGAACTAAACCTGGGCTTAAGGATCAATTGATCCTTTGAGTTTCAAATTCATATAAAAGCTCCCGGCAAGCGTGAAATATGCTAATGCCGCCTGCTGAATAAATATATGTCTGAACTCTGAACTCAGAATTCACTAGGACGCAAAATGATAAATAATACGATACTGAGACTGGACAAAACACATATATTCGACACTAGACTGTTTGTAGATTTGAAATGAAAGAAGACGACCTTCACTTACCATACAGCAATGGGAATAAATGACTCCGCGCCAAAATTGAGAAGCTCGAAATGCTTCCAATCGCGTCTATTAAATGTTACTCGGTTGAAACAAATCGATGACTGTGTAAGCAGCTAAAACCCATTCGAAAACGCTTACAGAACTCATGACTGAAACACAGCTGTGAGAAGTGAGAAGCTTCGATGACGATGAATATAAATCTAATTACTCAGTATCTCAGCTGACTCAGCAATCCAATTTTCAGCAAGCCATGGTGCAGATCCAGCAAAACACTTGAAATCAACGCGAGAGCCAATCAGGTTTGAGGCAAATCCAGCAAAAAGTGGTTGCCATGGTGCAGATCCAGCAAAACGCTTGAAATCAACGCGAGAGCCAATCAGGTTTGAGGCAAATCCAGCAAAAAAGTGGTTGCCATGGTGCAGATCCAGCAAAACTCTCAAAGCAAACGCTGACCACCTGTCATCTCTGCCCGGTGTTTGCTGACTCGCAAACTAAGATAAAACCCAATCTCTGCGATCACTATAACATTTTCTAGAAGACTCTTGAGATTAAAATATTGTCTTATTGCGCAATTATTCTTGTGATTTTTACGTCAGTCGCGTGACTGGTCTGATGTATGCTAAATCCGCCCCTGGTTTTGTTTGAGTACGGAATACAAGTTCGAATACATATGCATGTGAAAACTGACTACAGGGGAATAAAGTTTGATACCAAATGAAGCAATGCGGCATCAAATAATGCGCATGGGGTTCCTTGGGGTGATAACAATGTTCATGAGAGTTCCATGCACATGTTTGCCATGTAGGCAGAAGTGCACTTTACTTCATCCGTCTTAAGATGGTTGGAAAACAATTCACTCCCGACGGAAGAGCATTCATGGTACTTCCCTATCATGAAACAAGAAGCCCAACAAGGACAAGGGAGCCTTTAGGAGAAGATTTCCAAATCTTGACGTAGGCTACATAATTTGGACAAGTTCAAATTTTGATGTTGCCTCTTTAAATGACTACAGGAAGCGAGTAGATAACTACTTAGCTCTGAAAATTTCAGAAAAGAAAGAAGGATGGATGGTCTTTCGGCGTGATATAAAAATGTACTTATTGTATCATAATTAAAGAAGGTGCACCTCATAAATGGATGGGGGGCATTTTTTTTGGGACACCCTGATCTATATATATATATATAGTTTGTTATATTTTAACATGTTGTGTTTATTATTTATATCTTAGGTAAAAATAAATATTTTTTAACTTTTGGGTTGCCTTAGATTACTTGTCGCTTTGAGATTTAAGAACAAAATGTATATTTTTTACTTAAAATTTCGTTGGTTCATACCACTTCCATTGTTTTAAAACAAAAAAATTCTTACTCCGTACGCATATAATAAACAAATTACATAATGGTAAATGCGTTGCACGACTTTTATTCCTGTGTCGATAACCTCTTTTCAATCATGTAACCTGTATTCTATTTTTAGTTCTTTCTTTTGATTAGTCTATTCGTGTAATTAGAATTCTGTTTGTCACCATATCACCATATATATATATATATATATATATATATATATTCATCTAGTGTATCATGTAACTCATATCTCTGAATATATATTCATCTAGTGTATCATGTAACTCATATATCTGAAGATGTTGTTCGAGTATAGAACGAAACGTTAGATTTTCTGAAATATTATGTTGTTTTTTCCCTGTGTTGGATAGCCTTTATTCATGTTTTATGCTGGGCACTGATATTTTTAATTAGATTGTTTTGATGTGTTATAGAAAATCTTTACATTTCCCTTTTTCCTTTTTATAACACACTATATAACCTGTGTCACAATTATGTTTCTCATTTTTTACCACACGTATCCACACGTATAATTTCGCGTAGACTCTACGCCGGGGGATATTAGCACCATCGTCTGACGTTTGAACAAAGCCGAGCTAACACAACCGCCAAAACACGGAAACTAAACAATAGTTCTTGATAGCATTGAACTATCAACGTATTATAATTTTGCGATAAGAAAAACTCTAGGGAAACTGAATTGTCTAAATACATTTAGAACTCAAAGACTAACCGACTATTTTCAGACAGCATGTGTCACTATAGAAATAGTCACGTGACTATAACATATGCCAAAGGGAACAGGGCATTTTTGAAAGCTTTGCAAGCATGTTTAATGTTTATATATATACACTCTAATTTTCTGCATTATATAGCATATTGTACGAAGTATATATATATGTATACAATACCCTGGTTGCTATGCGTGTTTTCATTGGTTGTTGGCCATGATCTATTAGAGGACAGACACATGGTCACGTCAGATCACGTCAGCTGACTTGCCTTTTTCCTTCTTCATGCCCCAAAATCCGGCACGAGTTTCGACAAAGGCCTTTTAAATTTTTATTGTATAAAACAAACAGATTCCATTTTTTTGTTGTCTTTTCAGTTATAGCTGCACAGAGGACGTCACAACGTGGTAAGAACATCAGTGACCCACTCGACTGCGTCTCGTGGGCCACTTTTTTGTTCTTACCACGTTGTGACGTCATCTGTACATCTATAACTGAACAGACAACGGCAAAATGGAATTTATATGTTAAATTGAGAATATAGGACAGAGAGTCAGGCAACTCGAATTGTTCCAGTATTTATTAAAAACGTTTCGACCTTCGGTCTTCATCAGTTTAACAAAATTGGAAGTAATAATAAATTATAGAATGAACTAAATCACGGGTCTTTTATACATATGCCCTGAATAAATTAATACCATAAAAATTAGAAATGGTAATTAAATAAATTCCTAAGAAGCATAATTAATGCGTTTTTTTAACCTAAACTCATGCCTCTTGTTTAGGCCTTCAGGGTTAAGTGTTCTTAATTGAGCTGCCCAATATGCCTCTCTTGTCAAGAGTTTGTTGTCAACGCGATTACTATCTTCAATCATTTCAATACAAATAACATTAAATTCCCTAAGTTCGTGTGGAGTGTGGTTAAAATGAACGCCTGTTTCTCATGTCCGCTTTTGTGCGGTTATGGCAGGCTTGTGGTTTCGAAACGTAACTTTAAATTGTGTGGATGTGGAATCTATATACTACACATGACATTCGGTGCACGAAAACAAGTAAATCACATTGCTCTATGTGCAGCTTATCCTCTGCTTAATCCTATATATTTGCCCCCTGTCATAGCTAGCATTTAAAGCAATCAGATTGTATGAGGAAACGTTTGCATAAATAACATTTCCCTTTACATTTAAAGCAACCAAGCCCCGGCTGGTTACTTTGCGGAATATTGGTGGGCAGATCGGATTTAAGTCTAGATGACGCTAAAATTTCTGTCAAATTTTTTGTTCTCCTATAGGCCGGAATAATAGATTTCGGAGTAAAAATATCCATAACTTCAGTGTATTGTGAAAGAAGGTCAAAATGTTTCTTAATAATTTTAGAAATATCGGGCAAGTTAGGATTATAATCCAAAACTAGCGGATAGACCTTCTTCTTATCCTTCATACTGGGCTTAAGAAGTTGCGCTCTATTAATTCCCATAGCTTTATGAAACTGCTGTCCAACAAGTTTGGTATCATAATTTTTTAGCATAAGTTAAAAAAAGCTGTGGGAATCAATAAGACGCAATTAACTTCTTAAGCCCAGTATGAAAATAAGAAGAAGGTCTTTCCGCTAGTTTTGGATTATAATCCTAACTTGCCCGACATTTCTAAAATTATTAAGAAACATTTTGACCTTCTTTCACAATCCAGTGTAGTTAGGAATATTTTTACTCTATATTATAGTTAGGAATATCTTAAATCTATTATCCCGGCCTATAGGAGAACAAAAGATTTGAAAGAAATTTTAGAGCCATCTAGACTTAAATCCGATCTGCCCAACAATATTTCGCAAAGTAACCAGCAGGGGCTTGATTACTTTAAATGTTAAAGGAAATGTGATTTATGCAAAAAAATTCCTCATACAATCTGATTGCTTTAAAAGCGATGCCACGACGCAAAGATATAGAAAGTTTTCATCTGACGCGACGGCGGCCATATTGGTGTACCAAAACAATGAAATGGCGGCCAAATTGGTGTACCATCTTTATCCTATGGGAATTTAGCTCTATTCTTATTCAAATATTTCGTATTGTTTCACCGCCCCAATGGGACCACCGATCGCGTGAGTGAAAACGATCTATAGGATAGGCAGAGGACAAGCTGTACTTCGAGCAATGTGATTTACTTGTTTTCGTGCACCAAATGTCATGTGCAGTATATAGGTTCCACGTCCACACAATTTAAGGTTAGGTTTCGAAACCACAAGTCTGCCTGGACCACAAAAAAGCGGACATGTGAAACAGCCCTTCATTTTAACCACACTCCACATGAACTTAGGGATTTTAATGTTATTTGTATTGAAATGATTGAAGATAGTAATCACGTTGACAACAAACTCTTGACAAGAGAGGCATATTGGGCAGCTCAATTAAGAACACTTAACCCTGATGGTCTAAACAAAAGGCAGGAGTTTAGGTAAGAAAAACGCAATAATTATGCTTCTTAGGACTTTATTTAATTACCATTTCTAATTTTTATCGTATTAATTTATCCAGGGCATATGTATAAAAGTCCCGTGATTTAGTTAATTCTACAATTTATTATTATTTCCAATGTTGTTAAACTGATGAAGACCGAAGGTCGAAACGTTTTTAATAAATACTGGAACAGTTCGAAGTTGCCTGACTCTGTCGCGTATATTATAACTATTAAGTAAATGTTGAGCATACTGTTGAATCCTCTCTGGATCCTTCGACTGGGAGCCTTCTTTTGGTGTTCCGTCCATTTATTCATGCTGATATACATATAATGATTTCGAACTCGATACTAATTATCTGTTCACTTATCTTATATATATATATATATATATATATATATATATATAAGTAATCAAATTATATGTCTTTAATAAAAAGGTTTTGCATGAAAAAGGTAAATTTATAAATTAAATATGTTAAGGTTACATTATATGATGATACACTGATTTCATCATAGTTTACATTTTTATCGATATACATTAAGAAACTGGAAATCGACAGCCGCAATTTTGTTTCGAAAATATTAAAAAGCAACGAAGATATAGCCAAAAATGTTACGACTACTGAATTTCTCGGCGCGAAAGTTGCAGTTATGATTGATGACGAATTATCAGTTACGCGCCACGTGAAAACTTCGCAGGTATCGAATATCTGGCGGATAATGACATTCGTTTATAGTTCTCCCAGGAACAACAATGGCCACAACGATTTGACGCTCCCAGTTCTTTTACGAGAAGGGAAACAATGACCGTGAGCGCAAGAAACAAAAAGAAGCAAGAAATATTTTCTCGAAGATAACCGCGCTAGCCTTCTTTATATTTGCGTTTCACCGGCATGATGTAAAGAAGTGTTCCTACCAGGTTTCCTGCACCTTTCGAATCGGGGAGAAACCTTGCCAAGACACACTAACGTAGAGTTGTGTCTGATTCAATTACGGTCCAAGGTGATAAGAGGATTATAAGTTTGGGCTGGGGAAATGACAGAAAAGGGCAAAACCCCACCAAATCGTTTATCATCTTTTACAAGGAAAGAAAATTTCACCAATTTTTTCGGCGGCTTGCGTTTTATCGAATTCTTTCCAAACTTTGCTACAATGTTGAACAAAAGTAAAGGAGTAAAATCGTGTTGGCTTTTTAGATTTAGTGCAATATTTCCCCTATAATATACCTCTCTTCTATCGTTTTTACCAAGTCAAGATGAGTCAACTTGCCCGCTTAATATCAAAACAAATGCAGTACCTGTCAAACATTCGAAAACGGTTTTATTCTTTGATCATTTGAGATGAGAAATATGATGTTTTGGAAGTTTCTGAGTGAAACCAGAACCGCAAATATCTCCTGGCGCAAAAGGGCGCTATTATTATTTACAAAACACCTCGTAGCAACTGCAGTTTTTAATGGTGTAGAATTTTTGTTAAATTCTTAGCTTCTGCAGTGATTTATCATTGTGCCAAATTTGAGAGACAACATTCAAAAATTGAGAGCGCGGTGAGTATTTTGGTGAAATACGATTCTATCATATGATGTAGCTGTATAAACAGTACAGTATGGAATATGACATAAAATACAAATAGATAACTTGGTAATTATTATTGTTCACTATTTTAAAGTATAATGTGATACCAAGACAATTTCCCCCCAGTCTTTAAGCAGAAAAGTCTTTGCGTAGTCACCTTAAAATGTAGTCACTTTAAACACTACCGTTGCAAAATACAGGCCAAATTTAAATCACATTATTTTCCTGCTTCAGCAAGGTGTTTCTATTCAAAGATACACATCGCCGTGTTGTTCAAATGGTTGTTACATTATCGTATTTCTGCTGATATGACTAACCTTGTGGAACGCCTGAGCATTGTTCTACGTAGAAATTTATTTCAGCAATATAAATCCGAATGCGGACTCGACGAAACTCCAGTTTGACCTGAAAAGACACTTTGTTAGAATGCACGTAACTGGTACTCGGTAGCAGCATGTTGGAATAATTTTTGCGTTAAACGAACCGAACTGTCCATTAATATTTATATAATATTGCAAGTGGAGGCTAGGTGAGAAAATTAAATGTAAGTTGTTAAATGATTTAATATTTCATTTAAGAATCTCTGATTAAACAATCTCGGACGAAGGGCCTTCGCTCGAAACGTTAGAAATATACGTTCAAAAATTTCCGCGGTATACTCAAACTTTACTATATTTCGGTTTGTATTTCAACACTGACTGCGCAGCACACTACTTTTATTTCACTTTTTAAATAGGATAGCCAGATTCAGCCATGACTAGCTTAAGCGAAGCCGTGTAACAAATATTTTATATCACAAAAGGTTATCACGGAATAAGTTAAATTACTGTACAAGGCATGATAAATTAAACTGGACAATGCAGTTAAATCAATTACATAAATCATAATAATCTTACATTCCCATTACAAGTATTTCTTCAAGTAAGAGTTCACGAGTTTCTGTTTAAGCGTACTATAAATTTTGTGCTCTCGAATAGATTGTGCGAGAGAATCTTGTTAAGTGAACGCCACTATCTCAAAATGAATATAAGAGCCCAGCTCAGTATCTTAAGCGTACCGTACGCTGCCGATACAGAAATCTTTCATGCAGACAAAGGCCCGGTTAAAGTCCAAGAGATCATAAATGCTGACTTGACTGACGTTGACAAATTGGGTACGCACTGAGAAAACGAAAGGGAAAGGAACCACTTCCAAATAACAATCAATCGTTTTGGGGAAAGCACAGACTAAGCCTGAATTTTCTTGTGAAAATTCAGTTACTAACAACGGCGAGGATCTGGCGTAACTGTTGATGACAAACTGAAATTTGATAAGCATGTAATCAAAGTCTGTCGGAAAGTCTCAGCAAGTCGCCGTGCTAAAACGTATGAGGAACATGCTTCTGTTTGAAATAAGATAAAGTAGGTTTGGTAGAAAACGCGGAGTGCGGAGTGTGGAGTAGGCTAGTATTATTTCGTAATATTCGTGATATAACGATGCAGCGATACAGGAACCTGGAACTGGAACCTGGAACCGAAACCGAATGTTTATTTATGCTAATTATTCAAATTATGCGTTAAAACAATCTTTCTTTTCTTTCGGTGTGTACTTTTGGAGTTTTTACAAACATACCCAGATGTTTTTTCTGGAGCGTATAAATATCTATAATTAAGCTATTATAACCTTAATATGGTGCTAATTTATTAAATAGAATGATGAGTGTATTTCGACTCCTTTAATGCACGACTCCACAGTGCACTTGCGAAACCTGCGACAACGGCGCGTTAACCCTTTACATATAGAGGGCATTTTAGGTATTTTATACCAGCTAACGCCATGCATGCGACTTTATTCACCATAGAGAAAGGTCTCGGGCTTTAAAGAGTTATACGCGTGAAAATTTGGCGTTGCGTTCGATTATCCTTATTATCCTTATTATTACTCAAAGAGAATATTGGTATTTGTCAGAACAACCCCCTACCCCCAAAATGAACAACTACCCCCCCCCCCGGAAAAGAGAAATAGTTCGTACAGACTATATAGTATTTCAACTATATTGGTATTTTCTCAGAACAATTACCCCCCCCCCCCGGAAAAGAGAGTTAGTTTGTGACGCATAATTTTAATAATTAGCATAAATTGGCATAAATCAACATTCGGTTCCGGTTTCAGGTTCCTGTATCGCTGCATCGTTGTATCACGAATATCACGAAATAATACTAGCCTACTCCACACTCCGCACTCCGCGTTTTCTACCATACCTGATTAAGTATCTACACTTCCTTCATCGCTCCACACTTCAACTATTGCGCTGAAACCTGGCATTATACTCTACACACCTTGTGACGAGTATAAAGCATTTTCTAGCTAAACTGCATTAACACAATAACCAGTACAATAGTGATAGGAGGCGGGCATCTCTTTATTTGCCCGCTGCGACGATAAAGAAAGCAAAGTCTTACGTGGAATTAATTAACAAGTAATTTTATTTATTATGTAAACTGCGAGAAACTAATAGAAGCGAGTCTAGTTTATCCTTGACGTAACCATCTTTAGCACTGTCGATTTTCCATCGTCCATGCCGTTTTAGTAGTCGATCGTTAACTCCTGCATTCGCTGCTGCTGTAGCACCTCCACTCCTTAGACTATGGACACCAAACTTTTCTTTTTCATAACCTAAAGATACAAAAGCTTCAAGAACTATTACACCAACCTCGTACCCAGGGTCTTACCTGCGCTCCCCCTCCCCCCTCGCTGCGGAAAGACCCTGGTACACGCTGGTCACGTGTCGTCTATCAAAATTTTCGACTGTGGGGGTGTCCCCTGTGTATCAATACTTGACCTCGCTGGAATAGTCGAAGAAATGCATGTATACGTATTTTGTTTTGTTTTCTGGTATTAGATTTTGAAATGAATCGTTAAACCGGTGATACGGTTTTTAAAATTGAAACAAGTTGTTTTGACAGCTATTGTTTTTAGCTTATAATATATCGCTGTGTTTATTTAAGTTTTCAATGAAGAAAGTTTTTGATGTTCCCATTCGTTTAATAATCGTCAACCTGGGTGCTTAAATTATACAATATATAGTCGATTAATCGATATCTTATTATCATTTTTCTATTTATATAAACTCCAGCAAAGGTGAAATGTTGAACCTTTGTTGTCATCTGTCTGCATTTCTGAATGCGCTGTGTTGTTTACTTAAAGAAATAGTACTTTCAGTAGACTTCAAGAAAGCGGGCGAGTCTTATCGATTTTTCTGTTTTTTGCTGTCACAAACTTCTTGTCCGATAAAGAAACCCCGTTGTTGAATACCACACGCCGTTATATTTAAGTGAATACGTCCAGTTAAAAGCCTCGCGATTCGAATGCTTAAAACGAATATTCTCCCATCAATAACACATGTCGCCAGCGCTACAAAGCCAGCAAAATATTGATCTTTGAGACTTTGGCATTCTTATTAAATTATATCTCGTTTCAGATTGTTTCTCCAAGCCGTTGTGCACCTTTCGTGAGTCGTGACATTTCATCTGGCCAGATGTTTTGCGTTTTGTATAAACACTACTCCGGTCGGTAAGGTCGAGAAAGTTTTTTGTACCACCCTACCCACACTAAATTTGTTTTGTACTGCCCATATTTTGGGCAGCACGTGACCAGCGTGTACCAGGGTCTTTCCGCAGCGAGGGGGGATGGGGGAGCGGAGGTATGACCCTGGTACGAGGTTGCTATTACACTAGTTCTGGTATAGGACAAACCACCTGAACGCACTCTGTAACTTTTAGTCGATTTAACATAATGTAATTTACAAAACAGAGACTCCTTAGAGCCCAAATCCAATTTTGCTGTCTGAACATATCTAAGCAGAATATTGAAAGGACAAGTAATCTCATCTGTACATACATACATATACATACATCAACTTTATTTAAACACGGGAAATCATCAGTAATTACAAAATTATTAAAATATTTTTAAAAACAGAAACAAAGAAATTAAAATACTGTTCTACCTGATTGCCGTGTGGGAGTCAGTTCTATTGTTTGTTATGAAGTATTCTAAACCTGTCTTAAAAGCAGTGAGAGAGGTTACAGATCTGAGAGATTCCGGAAAACTGTTCCATAAAGAGGCTCCACTGTAACTAAAGGAGCGTTTCAAATAATCGGTGCGAGGTTTTGGGACATAGAGTTTACCATGAGAATCTCTCAGATTATAAACACTCTCGCTGGGAGAAAACATCTCTTGTAGATAGAATGGAGTACGTTTGTTGATAGTATTAAACATGAGGGTTGCTTTTTGCTTTAAACGCTTTGTAGATAATGCTTCCCATTTGAGTTCGTCAAGAAGAGAACATGAGGAAATATCATAAGATGAACGGGTTATAACACGGGCTGCCCTATTCTGTAATTTTTGTAATTTCTCACTTAGTTTTTTACCAATGCCATCCCAAACAGGGGCACAATAGGAAAAATAGGGTTCCACTAAACTTTGGTAAACTTGAATTGCTGTTTCCTTGCTAATGAAATCTCTCATTCGCTTGAGAGCGCCGATACCCGAAGAGACTTTTTTAGTAATATTATCAACATGATATTTCCAAGTCAAGTTCTCGTCAATTGTTAAACCCAATGATTTAGATTTCAAGACTCTATTTATCTGATCATTATTGACACAGACTTCCAAATCGTAGTTATCAAAGGTTGAAAGTCTTTGTCGAGATCCAATAATCATATATTCAGTCTTGGCAATGTTTAGACTTAACTTATTTGCCTCTAGCCATGTTTTTAAATTGGCTAATTCAGCATTCATAATGATTTCTAGGTCAGAAAGATTATTACTTTGCATGCTGATGTTCGTATCATCAGCATACATTCTTGGTAAGCCCTCGTTCAAGCAGGTTGGCAAGTCATTAATATAGATCAAAAACAAAAGTGGGCCTATAATTGAACCCTGGGGAACCCCATAGGAGATAGGACGACTACTAGAGAGTTTCCCATTTACATAGCATTTTTGTTTTCGATTGGTTAAATAGGAACTAAACCACGATAGTGCATTGTCATCCACACCATAACACTTGAGTTTACGGAAAAGGATTTCGTTATCAATGGTATCGAAAGCTTTCTTTAGGTCAATGAAAATCACTCCGTTAAGCAAACCTTTGTCAATATTTATGCACCAGTTATTAGTGGACTCTAATAAAGATGTGACGGAACTATATGACTCTCGAAACCCGGACTGATAGTTCGACAATAAATTGTTATTTGTCAAATAGGAGTAGAATTGATTATAAACAATTCTCCCAAAGACCTTAGCAACCGCCGAAATAATTGAGATTGGGCGATAATTACCTAGATCACATTTTGCGCCATTTTTAAAGATAGGTAAGACCTTTGCCATTTTCCAATCGCTTGGGTAAATTCCTTTAGAGAGTGATCTATTAAATATTTTAGTTAACGACGGTGAAAGAATATCAGCGGCTATTTTCAATAATCTACCAGGTATATTGTCAGGGCCGGTAGCTTTATTAGCATTAATCGTTTTAAGCAAGCAATTTACAGTGCACATACCAATTTCCTCGAAAGAAAATAAAGTGTTTGTGGGTAGAATATAAGAAACGGGATTGACATTAGAATTAGGTATTTTATTCGCAAGTTTCTCGCCTATCGAGGTGAAATAGGAATTAAAAGCATCCGAAATGTCAGCCGAGTTAGTAATATTGTTACCATCAAGGTTGACTTTCTTGACACTAGCTACTTCACTCACTTTACGAGAGCTTAGATCGTTAACTAGTCTCCACGTTTTCCTAGGATCTGTACCAACAGGACTTTAGCACCATCCCTGTAGATATCAGTCTTACTTTGTCACACACAAAGCTGCCAAACGAAGTTCGGAAAGATGCGCATTTGAAGCAGCGTACCTTTCGCAGATTTTTACTATCATTTTACTAAGTGACTGGTTCTTTCTGGGTTATCGGTTTAGCGAGTGTCCGTTTTACGGCTACCAGTACGTATGTTCTTCACAAGACCAGACGCACACAGACTACGTAAACCATACGTAGTATCCACCCAATTTATATCATAAAACGCTGATTCCAGTTTGGAATATGGCGACTCGCTTTGCAACAAATACCCTAGGTACAGGGCTACCGCGCTCGCAGTTTTGGTAGACAAACTATCTCATCGTATTTTGAAGCCCAACTCTTGAACTCGTTAAACGCCCGAGAATATCTATCTGCAGTACTTGGTGCCCTAGCTTGGACAACTCTAAACGGAATGTTGGTAGCAAGCCTTTGCAACTCCGGATCACAAAAACTATTGACCATTAGCAACCCCATTTTGGTGCCCTGTAAATATAGAGGACATGTTAGCAGGTTCATAGGCTATCAAATTATAAGATAAAAGTGGGAGGTAGAATGCAGGCAACTGCCATTATATTTTGGGCTTAGGTAATCCCTTAAGTAATCCTTATCTCACGGTATATTCGCCATCGAGCGTACGCTACCAGAACGCGGACAATCTACTGTTGCACTTTAGTAAGCTGCACCATCTAAGAGTAAAAAAGCAACGGCACTATTAAAATTATCTAATCCGAATAGCGACTTTTTATTTGCACCGTGCTCAAACACGTCCTTCCCGATTTCAACAGTCACATAATCAACTATAAGACACCGAAAAGTACACTCAACATTAATCAGAAAAGGCCAAAAAATGGCAGAATGACAAACAGGTACAACCAACACTGCACGAAACTTTGTAATACACACATGCAAGATAACTCTGCGAATTAACGACAAAGGAGGAACTAACCAACAGAATTCCCCACGCCAACTAAAGGCAAAAGCGTCTACACCTAGTGAACCTGTACTGAAAAACTTTGAATAAAACCGTGGAGTCTTTTTGCTTTCGCAACTTGCGAAGTAATCAATTGTGCATGAACCCCACCGGGCAGAGACCAAGTTAAGGTGGCTCCATACAGTTTCTTGAAAAATGGAAAATACAATTTTGAGAGTCCAAAATACGTGATTAAACAATTCGAAAAAAGAATGAAACTAAATGTTATGCAACCAAATAAATAGCAAAAGTTGTTGCTATGGTAACACTGACGTTTCAATTTTTTTCATTAAAACTTTCCTTGAAGTATGAGTAATCAATAGACCGCTTTTAAAAAAATTCTGTAGAACGAAATTTTTTAAAAATTAACGAACATGATTTTCCGAAAAAAAAAATTATTCGTTCTACAGAATTTCGGCCAATTGATTACTCACACTTCAAGAAAAGTTTTAATGGAAAAAAAATATTGGGGGTCACCAAAGTTTTTTTTCGAATTAAATTAGTTTGAAGGGTAATTGGCAGCCATTTTGAAACGTCATTGTTTCCATAGCAATAACTGTTGGTATTTAGTAGGTAACAGTTTTTGATTGTCAGACTGTTTAATTTTGCATAACATTTAGTTTAATTCTTTTTCCGAATTGTTTATGTACGTGTTTTGGACTCTCAAACTTGTATTTTCCATTTTTCAAGAAACTGTATGGAGCCACTTTAAATTAAACATATTTTACACGCCAATCATCATAGTCAACGACCTTACTAAGGTAATCCACTTTTTCGATCTGAGTGCGGGGTATCCATTCAACCTCCAAGCGTATGTTGTTCTGCTTTGCGCCGTATAAAATGTCTAATGCCAGCTTGTGCAAATGCTATTTCATGCTACCTGCTTCAATAATGTATGCACACTTTGATTATCAGTGAACCATTTCACAGTGTGTGAACTTAACATAGTTCTGAAACTCTGCAAAGCATAATTAACACATTGTAATTCTCGTCACGTAGAGTTATGTATGATTTCAATATCGTCCCAATTTTTGTAAAACACACCCTTTTCATCAACGGAAATATCGGCAGCACAGCCGGTATGACTGGCATCCGAATAGATAAATGTTGTCGGGACTTGGCGATTATATGAAATCGGACGGCAATTAAGATTTCGTGTTGCACGATGCTAAAATTGGAGCACTTTAATAGAGTCCAAGCCTAAAAGCAGATTCGAGTTCCAACTGACTCTCGAATCGATCGTTCTGGGTAGGGCTTTAGTCATAATCTTGCAAATATTTCCAAAAACTAAGATGTTTTACATGATCAAAACAGTGACTGATGCCAGCTGTCTGGCTCAAATCCTTTTTTTTTTGGCCAGTGGCTCATGGACAGCTGCTAGCAGTCTAGCAATCTTATCTTCTGGAACCGCTAAAACCTGTTTATTAAGGTCCCAATCAAAACCAAGCCATCGAACAATCTGCGTAGGAAACCAAATACACTTCTGTTCACTTGGGATAAACCCACTACTGATCAGATCCGTTTAAAAACATGTAGATTACCGCAGCAGCGCCGAGGGGAATGAAGGGCATACGCCCAACAGACACCGTACACAACTATTCGATAAGCTTGGCTACGCCAGTGCTTTACTAACGGCCTCATAACTTTGGTAAAAATATATGGTAAAACTGTAAATTTGAAATAGCGGACGACACCATCCCCCCGACTACACTCACAAGAACACACATAATCATACTCATCTGTTTCCAATCTCTTTGCAGCTGTCTTGAGGCCTGATTTAGTAAGTCTATCGGCGGACAACTGCCGAACTTGCTGAGGTTTTCACTTCTATATCTGTTGACACACACTGCGGAGCCTGCCCAATGACCAGTTTGTCCGCAGCTGAAGCACTTATCCGTGGTGTATGGCTGACGGTTTTGACGGAAAAAAAACTCTGAAAAGGCCGAAAGGACTGCTGTTGAACACATAAATTTTCTCGTTCTGGCGCTGATTGAAGCTTGCGAAATCCTGTTGACTTTGTCGACTTTGACTGGCTTTTAAGAAAGCTCTTTTTTTAAGCCGAGCGCAGCTTCTTTTCACGTTCAGAATTTTCCGCCAAAGCATTAGACCCGTATTCGTCAACGGCGGACCAGCCAGCTGGACTTTCATCGGAGAAGCGAACGAGCTTGTTGCGTTTATTGATCAAACCTTTGGGCTTTTCCAGATCGGTGATCACTGTCGACAGACTTCCTGCTAGTAGTTGTGCTGAACTCGTTTCTAAACCTACCAGAATAGACGAGTTGTATTCGTATTGGACGCGATTGCCTTTGTACTTGAAGGAACCAGTGGCCTTCGCCTCCGACTTTAGCTTCTTTATCTCTGAGGCGTGGCGTTCTTCCTTCTCCTCGAAGCTTCGTTTAAAACTCTGCAACTTCTGCTCCAACTTCGTGTCTAACAACTGTGCAAAATCTTGCAGAATGTTTTGTGAGGGGTCTCTTTCGTTCACTTTTTGGATCGCGGAACCAGAGGGCTCCGTATCACTCGCAAGTAAATCTCGTTCAGCGTCCGACATGTTATTCTCAAGTTTGATAAAATTTAATAGATGCGTACAGGAAGAGAATGCCTCGAATGGCACACCTTCTATTTTAATTCCTTAAATTACCCTAGAGACTTGTGACACAATACACTCTGCTGTACATTCCGTAACGCTAGAAATTAATTTTCTGCAACAAGACCTCAGCTGATAAACTAGAGAAAGTTAATGAACGCGCTATTCGCTTTGTCTTTAAATAAAAGTCTACTCGGTATGAGGAATTACTTTGTTAAAACTAGGAATTATTCCTTTGATGCATCAAAGAGTAAAAAAAAATGTTTGCAATGTATATAAGTTATTAAATATCACTAATTCTATAAATAGTTTAAAGATTTAGTAGAGCTCAGACAAAGTGCGTATTCGCTGAGAGGAAAAGGTATTCTCAAACTTCCTAAGGTGAATACTACCACGAATGGGCTAAAGTCTGGGCCCAAATTTATCCTATCAGACTAGAGATATTTCGAAACGCCCAATCTGATTTGATGGATTCTGGCGATGGGGACAATTGGGGCAATCAAAACAACCTTATGGAAACCAGGCTTAAGTAATCGATGTTCTCCTTCCAAGATAATCTTGAATCGATAATATTAAGTAACATACTTCATTCTATATATATAATGTATTTACGCAATTACTAAATGACATCATAGCTGACTCATGCCAAGTCACAAGTATTCACTAATTGGTCACAAATACTTATTAAGTTCAGTGGTCAAATAACGTCTCGTTAATTAACTGTCTTAGGATAGCCATATCCGTAACAATAATTACACGTAGGTATTTGAGCTTATATAGCTTTTCCAGAGAGCTGGCCTTTATTTGCAAATTGAAGCTTGTAACAATAGAAAGCCGTTGGTGAGTTCCTAGCAACATTATCTTCGTCATATCAATATTAAGAAAGAGGAATTTGGAAGCTGTTGATTCTATCACTCAATTTAGCTTATCGGTTAAAGTAGTTTCAATATCTAAAATTTAATTTCTAAAAAAACAAAGGAAATGTATCAAACGCGTAAAATTGGATTCTGTTGTTTTTTGGAATGGAAGAAAGATTGTCGATATATGAGGTGTAGACCATTTTTTGCATTGGTCGTTCGAGAATTTTTTAGACTATAGGTAATATATAAATTGGTCTATAATTTAAAAATCCGTTTTAGGAACAAATTTATGAATTGGTATGATTGTGCCATGTTTGCAATGAATAAGAAATTTTTTCATCGGCCAATTATAATAATAATAATAATAATCAGTCTTTTTTAATTCAAAAGATAAATATACATATCTTAAGTTACAAGGATTAAATTTATACAAAATTAAGAATTACATCATGTAGATAAGTTATAGTTAAAAATAAGTCTATTTACAAACGACGACTTAAAACGTTCAGTGTTAATTTTGGGGTGGTGACTAGTCTTTGTTCTTAAAAAGTGAGTGGTGGACTTCCTCTTAGGCAACAAGTCAAATAAAAGGGAACTCTGGTCTGAAGTGGCTTTAAAAATTTTCCTGTCCTGTTTTTCTAAACAATGTTTAATATTTACAAGTTCTGATATATATTTACGCTTATAACATCGATCTAGAAAACATTGGACTGCACTTAATTCAGCTGAAGAGGAACCATAAACGGACACGCCATAAGTAAAATTAGGAAGAACTAAAGTCTTAAATAAATAATCTATCTCACGCTGGTTATAACCCTCCACTCGGAGTGTTCTTATAACATACAAGCATTTGTTAGCTTTAACTAATTTTCCACGCACGTGACTAGTGAACCTACAGTTATCTTGAAAAAGAACACCTAAAATGGGAAGTTCTTTGCACTGGGGAAAGTTATTTACACCATCGAGTTGATCATTGTAACCCTTCTTACGAATAGTAAGCTCTTTACATTTACTTGGGTTGCATATCATATAGTTATTCTCAGACTAACGCAAAAGCTCTCCAACCATCTCAGTTGATTCATCCATTCCATCGCTCCAAACCGGGACTATTATGTCTGAATCATCAGCATATTTGTAGAGAGCATTCTCAGCACCTAAATTTATCTCGAAATCATTAAGGAAGATATTAAACAGGTAAGGAACGCTAACACTCCCTTGTGTAGTTCCCTTGTTAATGTTTTTCCATTCTCCAAAAAATCATTATAAACAATTCTGTCAGAAAACATTCTGTCCTTTAAGAAACTTAGGTACCAATTTATAATGTATGAATTAAGTGGCACATTTTTTAACTTTTCAGAAAGGAGTATATGTTTCACTGAATCGAAAGCCTTGCTAAAATCCATAGAAAAAAGTCTTACGGCTTTACAATCAGGCTTGTCCAAATAGCTGAGAACGTTATTCTGAATGGTCAACACAGCGTTAGTACAGCTTCCTCCCTGTCTATACGCAAATTGCGTAGGAGTGAAAATTTCTTCAAATTCCGACTTAGCTTGACTGTTATAAACAATCTTTTCAAAAGCCCTCGCAATAACAGGTGTCACATTTATTCCTCGAAAGTCGCCTTCTTCTTTTGGTATGTCGATCTTTGGGAGAGGGTTAATATTAGCTCTCTTCCAAGACTTTGGCAAAGTGTAACATGAAATTGACAGATTCCAGACCTTGGTGACAACTTCGGTAAGAATTTCCGCGTGATCCTTCCATATCCAATAGGAGATGCAATCCGGGCCAGTAGCCGTCCTCTTAATCCCTTTCAGGGCAATCCACACCTGTCGCTCCGTGACTTCAGGAATATCCACTTCATCACCAATAATTAAGGGCGTTGGCTCCACATAGTTGTCATCGTGGCAAAGTTCACTGAAGTAATGATTCAAGTTTCTAAGCGATACTTTGTCTAAAGAGACTTTGGATGACGAAATGCGTCGATGAGACGTAGTGTCGACCCTGATCCACCAGTTCCTACTCCCTATTAAAGCCTTAAAATTTCATCTATTCTGACAGATCACATCGGAAATCCTTTTATTTATTAGATTGAGCCTCTCCTTGTTTAGATGAGAAATTCTTGATTTTGTTTTTAACAGAGACTTAATGGAGTCATCCAGTAGAGGTCTCGTGAAGAGATGGAAACTGCCTTCATAGGCATGCATTTATTCATATGGCCAAGGATTTTACACAGTGGTCTCTAAAACATCGTCCCAATCTTCTCCTGCCAGTGTTCTATATATATCTTCTTTGCGATGTTTTCTGCGGTCACGAATTTTAACTTTCCGGCGGATGGGTCTTAGTTTAATTCCTGCAGGTAAAATAACTCCAGTATGACCTGTCTTTATTAGCATATGGAAAGGGGCCAATGATCGATTCATCAATATATGCAGTAATGGGGTCAGCGATAGCTTCTGACCCGTCCTTCAATAATCGTGCCTATATTCCTATTCCTATATATTGCCTATAATATAAGACCAGTGGATTTATTTACTTTAATATATCTTAATCCATTCTCCACGAAACTTTTATCTATCAAGTCGAACTTAAAATAACAATTGTTAAAGTTGTTCCGGTAAATAGGAGCAATGTATGAAGAAACAAATGACAAACCACTTCTACGATTTGTGACCATTTTTTGAAAGCAATTGACAAAAGATACTGCAAGCGTCAGCGGATCATAGATCACTTTTTCATCGATAAGTACTAATGAAATAGAATTTCTTTCTTCTTCGCTGTGACAGCTTTTTTTCTCATAACTTTCCAAAGCTTGGATGAGTTGCGACGGTTTTTATGAATTAATATGGTTTCCTTGTAAATTTTAAGTAGACCGATCGCTATCTGAATCAAATTGTTGACCTTTCCTATATGATATCAGCCTCCTCGGGATTTCATATCGATTTTTACCCAAGGAAGATAATTATTTTGCTCAAGATCTTATTGAACGTTTGGGAGCATGATCATTTGATGTTTGAGTAATTTCTCTTTAAATGCTAACCATATTTCATTTACAGTGAATGCACGAGGAACACAATCCTAGTTTGGTAGTTTCAAATCATATATACGAAATTCAGTAGTGAATAAACTTACAGTAGTTTCCAGTATGAAAAAGTTTGTTTTTTCCTGTAGGGATTTGGGCTTGTCTGGTTATGTAGATCAAAGAATGACTGCTGAGAAACAAGGAAGAACGCCACGTTCTGTAATGTTAAAACTATCTGTGGTAAAAGGCGTTCAGTTGCCATTGTTGGAACGGTTCTCAGTTGTTTCATTTGATAAATATTCAAAAAACGAATCAACGCCGTTGAGTCAGTCAGAGGTTTCTTGACATCAACGTTAAAATAACCTAATGGATGGTATGAATTTGTTTCGATCGAGAGAAGGTTTGTCAAGGATACTTTCCAATTTTGTTTTAAATGCAACAGGTCGATAGAATGAGTTAGAATGAGATTTATGAATAACAGGAATAAATACTTTACTTATTTTTGGTAGTATAAGTTGTACACAAACATCTTCAAGATCAGAGATATCTAAGTCGGAACGAAGACAGGTGGCAAATTTTCATTTACAATGTACGGCTGTTCCTCTGCCTTCCTGTTTGAATGAACGATCGTTCCTAAGTAGGTTGTCGCCGCAATCGAAAGGGCGTTGTCTTACCACGCCTGATTTAGCCACGTTAAATTTAAGTTAAGCAAAGAATATCATAGGAATAATCCTATAAGAGAAGCTTGATTTCTTCAAGATCCTTCTGTAAGTTTCTTGCATTCAGTTGGGCTATTTTAAGGCCAAGATTGTTAAAAAGCAGGTCGAAATTTGGTGGACCAAGGTTGAGTTTGACGTCCAATGACAGATAAAATATAAGAAGTTCAAAAAGACTATTCGAATAGAATTAACGCATGTATTGCAACGACTCCCAATGAAAGTTTGATATTACGTCTTTGGAGATGAACACGATCTAACGATAGAAAGAAGAGATATATTTACCCACTACGAGTGCAGACTTCCAGACTTTTTCCACAATTGCTTTCCAAACTATCACCACAATTGCTTTGAATGATCAGAAAATTTAATAATAATAATAATGTTAATTTGACGCTACAAAATGCGAGTAATCCAGTCAGACATGCACCTAGTTGAGCCGCCATGCTGCCTGCAATAAGACCTCTTTGTACCCAGTGTGAACCCTTTATTCTCAAATTCAAATTCAAATAGGTCAGTAGCAATCTTTGCTCATAGCAATCAGGAAAGTCATGACTGGTGAGAGTCTCCTTGGCTTGTTTTGAACCGAGGCTGCAGCGTATGTCACACTTGCTTATATGTTGTCTTTGAGCTCTGTATTCATAGGCCAATACATGGATTCACTTCCTCTCTTCAAAGTCGACTCAATCCCTTGATGGCTGGCATATAGGTTTTACATCAGTGGCTGTTTCAGCGCTTTGCAGGGGAAGACTAGTCGATCGCCACCTAGAATAAACTCATATCGAACTAGTAACTCATGCCGACTGGCAGGCTGTTCTTATTGTCTGGCCATCCTGCCTGTACTATTTTCTTCAGTGTCTGCGAAGCTTTGTCTTGATTTGTTTCTTTCCTGTATGCGTTGATAATATCCAAGGTCGCGAATAAGTGCTTAACTTCCTTCATTGCCTTCTGCTCCTCCGGTCCTCATTCAAAATTTGACCGTAACCATAACCATACATTTTATTCTCAAGTCCAAATTGGCTTGAAGGAAAGTTGAGAGGTTAGCTCTATATAACAACTTCCAAACAAAAATAGTCTAACAAATATTATAAGATAAATCTAGTAAATATTAGTTCTTAAAATAATGAATGTTTAAATATTTAAGTATTGTCATGCAGACGGTTTTTAAACACGCTAATATTACCAGCTTCTACAACATTACTAGGAAGATTATTCCAGAGTCTTATAATTTTAACAAAAGAAGAAAATTTATAGGAGTTCACCCTAGCCAATTTTACATAAAGCTTATATATATGATTGGCTCTAGTGCGAGATGATTTTGACATTTAAAAAAAATCACTAAAATTTAAATTATCAGAAATACCAATCACTATTTTATAACATTCAATTAGACTAAGATAATCGCGGCGTACGGAAAGGATCGGCCAGCCAAGCTTTTTACACCTGTCTTCATACGACATTTCCCCTCGTCCTTGATTTATAGCGAGTCTTGAAGCTCTTCTTTGGACTTTTTCAAGAGCATGTATATTCTTTGCAAGATGAGAACTCCATACAGGAACAGCATACTCAAGGATAGGTCGAACAAGTGATTTGTACAACATGGAGAAAGCTTGCTGGTTAGAAGTACCGACAGTCCTTTAATAATTCCTGGCACTTTATTTGCTTTGTGGATTGTTGTTCCAACGTGCTTGTTCCAAGATAAATCGCTTCATACAGTTACTCCAAGATCTTTGACATGTTGTACAACGTTCAGTGACTTCCCTTCAAGAGATTAATTCGGAACAGACTTATCTCGGGAGTGCGTGATTCTCATCAACTCACATTTCTCAATATTAAAGCGCATTTGCCATTTGTTAGCCCACTCACTAACATAATTAAAATCTGATTGTAAGATAGCTGTATCAGCTATAAGATCCTTCATCTCCCTGTAGATTTTTGTATCATCAGCAAATAATTTGATTTTTTATTTCACATTGTCAGTAATGTATATCAAGAAGAGTATGGGTCCAAGAATTGTTCGTTGGGGCGTACCTGATATTACTGGCGACAATTCTGATAAATACCTCGAATGACTACACGCTGTTTTCTATTTGTAAGAAAATTTAGAAACCAAAGAAGTAGATTTCCTCCAATACTATACCTGTTCAATTTTATAAGTAACCTCTCATGAGGTACGCTGTCGAATGCTTTGGCTAGGTCAAGGAAAATCACGTCGGTCGGCGTTGAGCTGTTTCTAGTCTTTGTACAATCATCTAAGGTAGACAGCAGCTGTGTAATCGTAGACCTTCCCCCGAGATAAGCGAACTGATGTTTGTTGAATACGCGTAATTTTCCCACCAATTTTACATACTATACACGTTAGGGAAATCTGACGGTAGTTATCCCTCTTGTGTTTAGATCCTTTCTTAAAAATAGGTGAAACATCAGCTGACTTCCATTCATCCGGAATAGCACCTGTGGAAAAATATTTATTTAGGAGGGCCGAAATTGATGGTGCTAATTCGCTTGCACAAACTTTTAGAATACGTGATGGAATGTAGTCGGACCCAGGAGATTTGTTTGGATTAAGAGAATGAAGATGTTTTTCAACTTCATTAGTATAACAATGAATATCTTCAAGTTTCTCATCAACAGCGTAGTTCAGCTCTGGTAAATTTGCATAATCTTCGATTGTAAACACTGATGAAAAGTATTCATTCATGCTACAGACGATACTATAGTCATCAGTTACAATAGATTCATCAATTTTCAAGGATACTAAATTATTAGTACCTTTTTGCTTTGATTTTACAAAATTCCAAAATGGTTTAGGGTTTCTATTTTCTCTTAACTCTTGGGCTAAATTACCGATATGTTCCCATCGGGTTTGATTAACATTTTAACAAATTATTTAACTCCCGATACTTTGCCCAGATCTTGTTTGTTCTTTTAGCTTTTTTGTAGAGCAACTTTTTTCTTCTGCAAAGTGCTAATAATTATTTGTCAATCCAAGGAGCATGAGGTCTTCTTCTTGCTTTTGTCTTTGGAATACATTCGTCAATAGCTGTAAATAGTAAATCTTTCCACGATGACCAATTATAGTTTATATCATCATCCCAGAGAACACAGTCCCAGTTCGTTCGTTGCAACAATAATTTTAGATGTGCCCAGTCAGCTTTTTTATAAGAATAAACTTGCTTTTGCGTTTGACGGGGGGCATAAGGCTCACTGGTTAATTAAAATGTCACCAAGTTGTGGTCAGAAAAAAGTTGTCCTACATGCAAATAATCGATATTATCATTCATTTCGTTTCTATCCTGCATTCTGATTGGTTAATTCACCTGCAAATAACTGAGTGCAAATAATTTTTTGCTGCAAATAATATTATGAGCATGCGCACTAGCAATGGCGCTGCTGACTGCAAATAATTTTCGTAAACATGGCGGCTAGTTCTTCAGCTATCCGAGGAAATAATCGAGAGTATTTGGAAGCATTCATAACGAAAATGTACTTTAGAAAAGAAATAGTTAAAAGGAAGATTTAGTGTGATAAAAAGCAACACTCGTGCCAACAAAAAGTAAGTTTTACGAAGATTTTAGTATGCCGAAGACACAGAGAAGAGTGGCGATCTCTAACTTCAGGCATTTCAGATTTTTAACTATTTTATGAATGATAAATCAATTATTGAACTCGTCTATCGCAAAATATCATGATTTGTCAGTGTCTCGCTCCCAGTTATTTGCCTCTGCCCTCGGCAGCGGAAAATAACTAGTAGCTCGCCACTGACAAATCATGATATTTTGCTCAGACTCGTCCAATAATTGATAAATATCTTCATTAGATGTTAGACAAGATCGAGAATGTTATCCTCTCTAGTTGGTCGATCAACAACTTCAGAAAGAACATTTTCATGGATGATTTCAGTTAACAGGACATACGAGTCTGATCAATTTAAGGGCGTATTGTTAATCGAATCAAACTCACTTAGATTAAAATCCCCAACTAGCAAAATTTCTGGTGTAGAGAGATTTCGCAGTGCCCACTGGAAGTCTTCTAGTGGATTTAAATTACTATTTGGAGGTCTGTAAAAAAATCCTAAAAGTAAACAGCTTTTTGGATGAAGTCGAAGAGTATAAATCAACAAATAACAATTCGCACAGTAAATCATCTCGTGACGATGCATTTAAAGAGTTTGTAACTGCTATCAATACACCTCCACCCTGTCGTCCGTCATAGGTTCGGTCTCGTGTAAAGACCGTATAACGGGCAGGAAATATTTCTGATTCAGGAATAAAATCGTCTAGATGAGTTTCAGTTAGGATAATAATGTCATGCTGTGTTTGTGCTAACTCGAGGTTTAAAAGATGTATTTTGTTTACTATACTTCTGGCATTAGTATAAAATACCGACAACGATTTTCCTTTAGGATTTAACTGACGGCTACAATTTGGAGGACAAGCCCGTTTCCTCATGCTAATAGTGTTTGTATTTACCTTGTTTGGACCAGGTAAAGGATGAATATCTCCACTTCGAGTTAAAACCAAGATTTAATGAAGCTGTACAGTTTACAAAACATGCCACTCTCGACTTTCTAAACTTTCTTTTACACAGCATAACAGGATGGCCACCC
Source organism: Paragorgia papillata (assembly GCA_035771165.1). Classification (NCBI taxonomy): domain Eukaryota; kingdom Metazoa; phylum Cnidaria; class Anthozoa; order Scleralcyonacea; family Coralliidae; genus Paragorgia; species Paragorgia papillata. The sequence continues at coordinate 6,577,966 of JAWNZC010000087.1, forward strand.
ACTTGACTCGATGGAGAAGTCGCCAACAACTCAAACCCATCCGTATTGCATTTATAGTATCCCAAATGGCGGCAATAAATATTTATAAATCGCGTAGAAGAATTTCGTTTCTTGAATCGAAGCAGCAACAGACAAAGTCTTAAAAAGACTAATATACGGATCAACACAAAGCATGTCTAACCACCATGACCCTACAAACATGGCATCAGCTGGGATATATTTGCCTCTTTTGGTCTCTTCCACCGTAGCCATATAATGCCTGCCCAGTGTGTTAGCTACAAGTAACTCTGCTACCTTCTTGTAACTTACGTGCAAGTCATGTATACGTGCGGAGCCTCATTTTCATTCTCTGTAACAGCCTGAGTGCAGTGACAATTGGCTTCGTGAAGATGGTTTCGATAGTAGCTTATGGACGGAGTATTTGCATACGGATCTTCCCTCTATCTTGACTGGATCAGCCTTCACTCCCGCAAATATGAGAATGTGATCTATGTAAGAAACTAAAATTTTCTTGAACAAGACTTTGTCGTTGTTAAGTTTTAGGCTCCGCTCTCGGCATCTTTCAAAAAGCTTCTCCGGTTTCCCATCCCGATCTTTGACTGCTTCATTGACTGTATCACCATTGTCTATCACTAAAATATCACCCGCGACTCTGCGACTGTCTTGACTTACTTTAGATCGTCGATGACTTGATCTGGGCGGCTTTGAAATATTTCCTCGGCGAGATCTCGAATCACTAATGGCATACGTTTCCATTTGTAGCAAGCAAAAGGCGTGTCAAAAGTCGTAAAAAGCGAAGATGTCTTGTCCTAAGGAATTTGCCATAACCATTGAGGTAGTCTACTTTAGAAAATTTTTTACCTTTCCAAGTTTGGGTAGAACACCTTCAATGGTCTGCATGGGATAATGGCACCTTTTTAGTGCTTTGTTGAGTAGACGTGAATCACGGCAGACTCAGATGTTCCCATTGGACTTCCTTGCAACTACGATTGAACTAATCCAGTCTGCATGTAGGTTGATACAATTCTCAATTATGTTGTTTCAAGTTTGCATGGCGAAAATGTATTTTATATAAGAAAGTTTGTAGTCTTACACCATCTTATGAAATTTTTTATTAATTTATAATTTTTAGAAATTAATAAAAACTTTCATAACATGGTGTAAGACTACAAACTTTCTTATATAAAATTCTCAATCATTCCATTATCTTCGAGTTCTGCTAGATGACCCTAAGCGAGTCTTTAACGGACTTAGGAAATCTTTAGCGCTGGTGGTTTAACTGCCTTAATGTTTTTGTTCACTTTCATGTAGAACTTATGGCCCAGCTGTTCAAGTCCTTTGAAAACACGTTTGTACTTCCTGATAATAAGTTCCATGGTTAACTCCACTTCTTCTGGTGTTGTTAGGACGGTATTGGTACGTGCCTTTGTCTGAAAGAGCTCTGGCGTTTTCCTCATAATATTGTAGTTAACGTCTATAAAGCCCTAATCAAACGACAACGCAAGTCATCGCAAGTTGGCAGTCACGCTATCTCAGGCAGCCGCTCTGAATAATTTCCCGAAAATATTATGTACCGTGACAAATTTAAAACTTGTTTAAAACACTCATGAAACCTTTATTTTGTTAATTTGGGTGTTCGAACAACCGCCACAGAAATTTGTGACTGCCAACTTGCGATGACTTGCGTTCTCGTTTGATTACGGCTTAAGACCCGATTGCTCTGCTGCTCCGAAAAGATTTGTACGACTGTCACTGTTTTTACAGTAACTTTAACATTGTATTTCTTCTGTCTCTTCACCGAGCATTGACAAACTGTTTTCAATGTTTTAGTAATATACATCTTAAAGAGTTATTTTGTCTGCTTCAGCTTACCGACACAATTTGTCACAGACAGCTCACATGGTTTAATCACATTACCGGTGCCACCAGAGTCAAATCAACACATCTATGCAGATATGCCCATGCGTAGATTTAACATTGTGTGAACTTTTACCGCAACTCGATAGAGCCAGCTCAGGAATTCCGTGTCAAGATCTAACATCTTCGTTCATACAGCATCGTTGTTTACATCGTCATGGCAATAGCGTCATTGCATGTGTTCCAGATACCGTTTTTTAAATAAAAAATCACGGAGCAGCTTCGATAAGATTCGATGACACTATCAAGAGGTCACTTTCATATGTCAAATAAAGATGTTTATGACAACCTTCCTAAACTTTCATCCACCATTCGTCAGCATCGCATGGGATTTGCTGGCCATTGTGCAAGAGCGAGTGACCAGCCTGTCACAAACCTTCTTTTCTCTACATCACATAATGGAAAGAAGGGGAGAGGGGCTGGTCACAAAACATACTTATCCATGCTTAAGGAAGACACTGGACTTCAATCAGACAGAGAAATAAAAGACCTAATGATGGACAGAAACCTAGCTCTGGAGACAACGAGTTGAAAATGTTGCAGTTTCGTCTGCGTGCGACTGATAATATATACGACTATTTTCCAGATTGCGTCTTCCTTGCTTGCTTGATTATTATTATTATTATTATTTTATTATTATTATTTTATTATTATTTAAACTTATTTGAAAACGGTGGCCCTTCAGTGCACGTGCAAGGGGACGTTTTTACACAAAGTATATTATTAACTAATTACAAAATATACAAGGTTACTAATTACAAAATATATAATGTAATTACAGAGGATTTCACATAAACCCTGCCGACCGTGCTACGAAATTCGTCCGCCACCTCCGAAGCCGAAACAGCCAATCAAGCTGCGAACCCCGAAACAAACCCGCGAACATCCCAAGCTCGGAAGTCCGCCGTTCACGGCACCACCTCAAAGTTTCCCGCCGGACGTACAGAGCAAATATTCGAATAACAACGGATCCCAACAGTTTCGATAGACAAAACCTACAGCGCCTGGATTCGGCAGATTCAAGCGATCATTTCGATATAAAATTTATTTAAATTGGGCAAACAGAAAACATGTTTTGAAACACATGTCTCCCAATGTATAAATACGACACTCACATTATATCTAGACACGCACAGGTAAACGTATAAATATTGATGCGTTTTGTAGCTTACTCCACACGCGTGTAAAAGGGACTCCGCGCGTGTGGAGATTAGCACGTTCACCGGGCTCCAGGCCTTCGGCCCTACGCCCGGCCAGGAGTCCGGAAGATAATTCGCCACTTCAACATTAAAAACACGTGTAGTGTCACGTATGCAAAACGTAAACAAAGTCGGAAAATGCGGACATTCAGCGCGGTACGTCAATATGGTGGCCACTAAGAGATGCGCTTGGGGAATTTGTAAAAACGATCCCCGATACCCCCGTTTGATGGTCGAAAATAAGAATGGCGGTCCTGTACACTTCGTTCGATTCCCTGCTTCGAAAAGATTCGTGGGTAAGCGACTGCGATGGATTGCGGCTTGTCATCGAGGCGATTCGTTTGTCTGCTCAAAAGACAGCTCTATCTGTAGTTTGCACGTACTTGGAAAGAACCAAAACCCAGATTCCGTGTCGGTGATAGCTAGGAAAGAAGAGCTAAGTTGTCTTTTTCTTCAGTATATATATATATATATATATATACTTGTATTTTTTCTTCGGTTCATAAGGCTCTCGATCATATTTACTAAATATTCCGTTGTTAAGACCGCTACTGGTCAAAGATCTTTTTATTATCGCACTGTGAATTTATGGAACGACTTAGACACTTCTTTAAAGTTGAGCAAATCTGTGCATACCTTTAAACGAAAGTTGCGAAGTCAGCTACTTAAACAGTTTAATTCTTAGGATGAAGTATAGTGTACTAATATATTTAATATATTGTAATATAGCGTAGTTAATTTTAATATTCATAATTTTGTTATCTTTTTTTGTAATTGTTAACTGAAAAGCCTCTCTGGGGAGTGATCAAGTAAAGTATTGTATTGTATTTTATACAACAACCTAAGAAAAACAAACAATCTGATTGGCTAAGAACTATACGTTATTAAAGTACACATGCACAGCTGACCTAACGAATTCGCAAAAAAAAGTTGTTTTATTAAAATTTGATCAAATTACACGTTTGAAGATGCAACTTGGTACAAAATAAAGTGAATTTCAACTGTCTGAGGATTACACATATCACTCAGTGATGACAGACACGGTCATCAAGTCGTTGTCCAACGACACAGACATTAAAATTATCGACAATACATAAATACGGTCACTTAATACCTTTCGTCTCCAGCGCACAACGCTATCTACTCCACAGCTTCAGAAATTTTCTGATACAATTTCCATTCCTCTTCATGGAAATACTGTTCAGCCATACAAATCAAGGAGATATCAGCCATATTAATGTCAACAAGATTTTCAAACACAGAACATATTATTTCGCTGGTTAGTACGCGCGCTTCTCGGCATTCTCCAACGATAAATGCTTTCCCAGCTGAATTTGAAGCATAAGAAGCGTCCAAATATACATGGGACAGCAAGATCTCGTCCAAAAGAACTAATCTGCTTGTTCAACGATAAATATTTTAGCTAGAAATGCCGACGAAGACACGAACTTGGAATAAACTTTCAATTTTGTAAATCACAATCGATTTGTCATGATCATGATTTGCATAAATTATACGTAACGTAACCGGAAGCTGAAAAATTAGACAATCACGACAGCCTTATTTGTTCCGTCGCCAAATCAGATTGCTTTATTTGTATAGATCACTTATGACGTAATTAAACCTGAATTGAAAATTTTACCTCCTTTTCAATAGCCCTGCCGTTTCGACGATTAAAAAATATCAAACATTTCTTATTAAAATAATAATATTTGATGTATAAAACAATAACGCCGTAATAACGCACAGAAGACGTCACAGCGTGTAAAGAACAACAGTCACGCCACTCGACTTCGTCTCGTGGCGTACTTTTTTGTTCTTTACACGCTGTGACGTCATCTGTGCGTTATTAAAGTACACACGCACGGAAAAATGTTATCTATTTGTTAAGTAAGAAACGCAGATAAACCAGCGTGCAGACTCATGTTACATATTGATGCTGTATTGTGTAATTTGAGTCTGCACGCTCTCGCAGAGAAACGAAGGAGAGACTGCCCTTTCTCTTTTAAAATTAGCTGAACCTGTTCACAACGAAGTTCCAAAACAAATGGAGGAATTCTCTATTGCAGAAATTTTGGTGGCATTGGGCAGTCTCTCCACTAACAATCGTCTTTTCGCTTCTATGGGAGATCTGTTCGGACTAGCTGTCTGCGTTTCTTTTGAAGTCGCCTTGCCTATACAAAACAATGCTCGAGAGCCTTATGAACCTAAAAAAAAATACAAGTATATATATATATATATTTATAATATAGCTACTAATGGTATATGAGCTGTTCCGCAATTTGATTGGTTCAGCTACTCACTGTATATCAGCTCATATACGGTGAGTAATGAAAGCAATAAAAAATCAAAATGGCTGACCGTTTTGCTCAGCTTGATGAACAAGAAATAAAAACCCTTCTTGAGAATGCAACACCGGATAATACCAAAAAAACAACAAGATATGGAATGAAAATATTTAATGGTAAGTAAAGCAAACTAAAAAACTAGCCTTTTTCAAAATAAGGGGTGGTTTTGAAGTTAAATTTGACATGAAACGACTGAAAAGGAGTGCAAAGTTTTGAAAGACAAGAGAGAAAGGTAGAAATTAAATTAATTACATTGAATTTTAGATTGGTTTACCTCTTCCAATTTTTCTGGCGGTTTGTACATCACAGAGATGACAAAGGCAGAGTTAAACACTTGCTTGAAGGTGTTTTATACATCTGCTAGGCAAGTTGACGGCTCGTATTACAAGAAAAATACGATAAAAAGCATCCGAGCAGCAGTTGACAGATTCTTGAGAAATCCTCCAAACAACAAGCCATTTTCTATCATTGGCGACCCTGCTTTCACCGAAGCAAATTCAGTGTTAGATGCGTTCGTGAAAGACCTCAGGAAAACTGGGAAAATCGCCGGTTTGGTCCACAAAAAGCCAATAACCCAGGAGCAAATTAAGTTGTTGTTTGACAGTGGCGAATTAGGTCCAGCCGACAGCACTGATCCATCACAATTGCTTTGTACCGTTTGGTTTTACCTTGGCTTTTACTTGGGACGACGAGGAAGAGAAAACCAGAGGAAACTTAAGCCAAATATCCTGGTTTTAAGATCAACAGCAGACGGCAAGTTATATTTCGAGCTGAACCGGGAAGTCGCAGGTTCAATCCTGTCAACAAAAAACCACCAAGGCGGTTTAGCCGACGTCGAAGACGAGTCCGACGGGAAAATCTTTGCCCAGCCAGCTTCAAAATTCTGTCCTGTAGCCACCATCCAGAATTATTTAAAGCACCTAAATCCCCAGTGCGATGCTCTTTTCCAACGACCGAGAAGCTCTAAAAATGGCGAAGTTTGGTACTGCAACTCTCCCGTTGGCGAGTCAACCTTGGCAAACATGCTTCGTCACATGAGTTCACGAGCAGGAATAACACCGCCATTAACCAACCACTGCATACGAGCTACCTCCGTGACCGCACTATCTGATGCTCACGTCGAAACCCGTTTTATTAAATCGGTCACCGGCCATAAGTCTGATCAGTCGATTGAATCATACAACAGTCGTCCTTCGATAAACGAACAAGAACGAATGTCGAGCACGCTGAGCAAATATCTTCAACCAGAAACGGCTACACCTCAATCCTCCTCATCGTTGCAATGTTTGGACAAAGCGGTTCACAAAGATGATAACCTTCAATCGTCGGTTGAAATGAGATCAGACGGCGACAACCACACAATAACAGTGAACAGGCAAAGCACGCACATGACAAGCAGCCCCACATTCAACTTCCACAACTGCAACGTTCAAATCTACAACTGACTGTTTTTTTAACAGTAATCTTTCGAACCAACGTTAATATACATGATCGTTCATTCTTGATCATTGTAGTGATGTGTTAAATTTCACAAATCTTGTATTTTTTGTCTGTTGTTTATCATCCATACGATGAACGTCCCCTGTTCGTTTCCACAGTGGTTCGTTTGAATCGTTTCGAATGTACATTTCACTACGCATGACGGAAGCGCCATGGCAAGGGCGGAGAAACGTCATTTGTTTACGTTGTTAATTAAAAATTGTTATGAAATTGTACGTTAGTAAATTTTTTGCTCATATATAATAGTGGATGTCTATATTATAAAACAATTATACCATTCGCTCTCGTCGTATATGGCTGATAGCCGACTCGGCGAAGCGCCTCGTCGGCTATCAGCTCATATACGACTCGAGCTCATGGTATAATTGCTAAATATATATATATATATATATATATATATATATATATATATATATATATATATATATATATATATATATATACTGAAGAAAAAGACAACTTACTTCTTCTTTGCTAGGTATTGCTGAAACTTAATCTGGGTTTTCTGATGTGGGTCCGTTCTCTCCAACTACAAATACAGCTGTATTTTGAGCAGACAAACGAATCGCCTCGATGACAAGCTGCAATTCATCCCAGTCGCATATCCACGAATCTTTTCGGAATTCGGAGCAGGTAATCGAACGAAGTGTACAGGATCGCCAATCTTATTTTTGACCATCAAATGGGGGTATCGATAATCGTTTTTACAAGTTCCCCAAGCGCATCTTAGTGGCCACCATTTTGACGCACCGCGCTGAATGTCCGCATTTTTCGACTTTGTTTACGTTTTGCATACGTGACACTACACGTGTTTTTAATGTTGAAGTGGAGAATTATCTTCCGGACTCCTGGCCGGGCGTAGGGCCGAAGGCCTGGAGCCCGGTGAGCGTGCTAATCTCCACACGCGCGGAGTCCCTTTTACACGCGTGTGGAGTAAGCTACAGTAAGCTACAAAACTATGTATATTAACTTCCATACTTCAAATTTTTAGCCCTCCATCGCTTTTTTTAAGACATTAACAACACTTAGCTTAATTATTTTGAAAAACACAGCTTCACCTGATAAGTAATACTTCACCTCAGAGGAGGTGTTCAGCCTATCCCAGGGTACTTTGCGGTGGATTTCGCGGAGGACGACAACATGGCGTCGTGTTTTCCTCGTGAAATGCCGTGGCAAGAAACTCGGAATTTGACGTGGTAATCGACAATTATGGAGTTAATTCACTATTAATTCAAAATTATGTAACTAATAAAGAGATAAAGCTATCTATCCCAGTATTTCTACGCATTTCATTGGACGTAATTCCAAATTATTCCTGACGTGTTAAACTATACACAAGGTAAAGTGATTTAATCCACATAATGTATGAGAGTACAAATGAACTTTCGATAAGGCAAATGTGAACTAGAAGTGTTTCGATCGAAAGTATATGGTAGCTAGTTTCTTAAAACGGTTAAGTCTCCTTAAGTCTCCTTTCGTTTGTCCGTATTGTGTTTTTTAAATATATCGTTTTTTGTGTTGTTCGAAATGGCGTCGAACAGAAACAGTGAGAAGAGACGTCGCGTACCTAGCGGCGATACTCCAAAAAAAGACAAGCCGTTGCGTGCTGAAGCTGAGTATGAACATTCTGTACGTCCACGTTGATCGTTATTTTCTTCTGAAGAGGTAAGGAGCATTTCTTTAATGAATTCTAATCAGAAACAGCTGAGCAGCAGACTGCGTAATTTATGTTTGCTTGTTATAATTTCACGCTTGGCCGCTTGGGGTTAAATGCTAATATGGGTTATAGTTTAATAATCGCATCTGTTGTAGATGTGTAGTCTTCTAGTCAGTTTTGTAAAGCTTAGCTAAATGGGAATTTATGTTTTAGTCGTTGGATTGCTCTGAGCAACGAACTAGACAACCACCATGGTCAGAAGAGGAAGACTCTGCTTTGGTACAATTTGTTGCCTTACATGCATAAAGACCTTCAGAAGACGAATAATGAATGGCCTTCACTTCGTGTAACAGATCCTTACTGGCAAGAAGCACGTACTTTTTTAAGTAATTCCTGTGGTCCAACATCAAGAACTGGTAAGAATATCAATTTTAATGACATAAATACACTTGTTAAACTTTAATGCTTATAAAAGTGGTGAGACTATAGGGGCTATAAATCAGGATAATTCTGGTGAACAAACTATTGGTATTTACATTATCATTGTGTGAGGTCGGTTCAATTCCACCTTTATTCTTGCCCCTTATTTATACCTTTTATAAATTGTATTTTGTTTATGTATTTATGAATAGTAGTATTTCAATGTGGAGTAATGTGTCTCGTGACTGCATGAAAATGCCAATTCATGTAAGTTTAGTACTGTACGCTTTGTGCTATTTAAATATTGCAATAAAAATTTAACAACTGTTGTTAATATTATAATAGCACAAAGTTATACAGATACTGTTATCTACAGGCTGTATGCATAATTATTTGCAAGCATGGTCTGCACATCTGTATTTACCACATACTTACTTGTGAGTCTCTGTGGATACCAGCAACCCTGGAGGAAACTAAGTCTTCTTTGTACAACAATTACTTCCATTGTCATGTGTACTTTATGATAAGCTGGGGTTTATTATTATTTTAGGCACATGTGAATGTTGCATGTGTTGGCAAAGTAACAAGATGCGAAGACATGAAGCACTCTGAATATAGTGTGGAACCAGAAGTGCAAGTATAGTGCATGTTCATGTATTGCTGTGAAATTTGAATTCCTGGTCCAGGCATTTAGCGTTTGTTCTGGGCTCTGGCTAATGCAAAATGATCTTACTCAGCCAAGTGTACTGGCTGGTTTTTGCCTGTCTAAGATGACTTTGAGTAGTTGTATCCCTAATTATTTCTCCTCCATGCCAAGTGCTGAGAGATTTATTATCAATGGCAAAAATTGAAAGCTGACCTTAAAGTAACCAGATCTTGTTCAGTAACTACTGTCCACTTTAGTTAAAACTTAGGTACCAGCACTGAAAGCATTGTCAGAGTGTCATAAATCTGGTCATTTTTGGGTGAAAGCTGATGGAACTGACCTGAAAGCAGCATTGCAATACTCCACTAAGGGTGAATGGAATGGTGATGTTGATCTTGGTGATGGAAAGCTAGGCGAACTTCGGCAAGAATGTGAAACCCGAATGAGCGATGTGCATCAATGTGCCAACAAAAGCAACTTGTCAAAGAGTCAGTTGTATCACAGTTTGTAGGGGTTGTATACATACAAAGTTCTGGGTGGGCGTGCCATTGACAAAGTATTTCTGGCACATGGTTTGAACACAGCAGTTCGGGTTTATCAGACCAAGTTTGACAAAGGTGGCACAGCAGAAGAAACATTAAAAGGATTGAACTACAACTAGTGTATATTATCATATCTACATAATTTAGCGACGCATTTGTCTTATATATATTAAGATATAACGAGTGTCAAAACTCTTAAAACAACAGAAGTGATAAGGGATATATATATATATATATATATATATATATATATAACAACAACAACAAAATGGGAAATCTAAACGACTATTTCTTATTATTTCCTATAAAGTCAACAACGTATTTTAAACAAATCACAAATGACAAGTAGTCCGAATATTAAAAAAATATGACACATGACTTCACGGCGTTAGACAGTTCAAAAGAACGTCAAACTTAGGTGTTCGTAAAAAACAATTTTTATTGGTATTACAATCAGTTTTAATAACTATAACAATACATACAGTAAAATCACAGCAAGATAGAAACTTCACACAAAGCGGGTAAGGCATCTGCTTGAGCCGTTCAACCTCATCATTGTCGATATCGTAAAGTAAAACAATTCTTCTTTCCTCCAACTTTTCGATCAAACTCATATGAGCAATACGACCATATAAACAAAACGAATTTACTGTGTTAAACACATAAGTTCTCTCCTCTTCTTCGATACAATACAACACGACCAACTGGTCTTTCTTCAACGCACTAGACTCGCTCTCTATCACTTCCATGATCCGAATGACGACAACTTCCGCCCGCTACATTTGATAATATAGTTTGTTCGCAAAGCATTGTGGGATAGGCTGAACACCTCCTCTGACTTCACCTAGTCTCCTCCGCAGGGAGCTGATCAAGGAATTGGCATCAATGGAAAAGTGGGGGGAGTTGCCTGCCAAAACTCGACATATATCTTAGGACTCGCGGAAATGTTCCCGCGCATCGCGAATTTGAATTTAAGAAAGGAGAGAAAACCTTCAGTTTAATTTGGCACTGAGGGAAGATTACGGTGTTATGTAGGCTCTGTTTCCAGCCTTATTTCGGGCTACGACCCGCCCCCGAAATCACGGCTGGGCTCGTGAGCTTGTCATTGTCAATTTCCACCAATCACAAACGCGCCTGCATTTTCAGCAGGCATATATTATTGAACATTTGTATAAATTATCGTGACAGCCCAAAGTGGCGGTCAATGGAAAGCTGTTAGAGACCTTAAGCAAATACAACGCGAACGTCAAGGACGACGTCCTTAACACAATAGAATTTTCTTCACACAACAAGGAAAATGAATAATTTTTAGTCCCAAGAGTAATCGTAACGCCGCCCCCGGTCAACATACAACGAAACCTGTTGGTTCAGTTTGACTTCAAGCTACGGGACAATATCCTTTTTAAACTCTAAAGCTTTTGGATGTCGAAAAACACACCTTAAGTATTCAATACTACGTAACTGATTGTAGTTTCTGCTAGATATATAGTGAATTTTAGATTGCCGTCATCGTCCTGGCTTGCTTAAGTTCCCTAACAAGTGAGGCGTACGACCGGATTTTCGAAACGTTTGAAGATTTTTTTTTGTTAAATATTTGCAACGTGACCATTAGTGGCCAAGATGTGTTTGCCATTTAGCCTACTAGGTCAGGAAAATCACTGATATTTCAGTCAGCGTCAATAGTTTGTTGATATCGTAAACCCTAACTCGAAATCAATCACAACTGCGATTTCGCCTTTGATTTCTTTCATGGAAGATGATCAGCTGCGGTTGCTCAAGTCAGTTTGAATCGCGGTAGAGTTCGGCGACGATTTATAGAACGACGAAGATGCTAAAAAGCGAATTGAACCTGGTGAATGTCAGATTGTTTATTTATGTTAATACCGTTTGTGTCTTCGTGAAATGGCGGGCCTAATTGTTGATTAAAGATGTCCGTAAGAACATATTGCACCATGCTTCAGTTCACGAAGCTCACTGAATTATAAGTCGTGTCTTTGCTGCATTTCTGCCATTTCAAACATCTGCGATTTATCGTTATGACAAAAATGCTTTGCTGTGTATAAATTATGCATTACGTCACAGACATAACAAATCGCTCACTCGTCCAGCCGTTCGTAGAAGGCTGGAAATCGACCCTAGGTGCTATCATACACCAAATCGTAGTTTCATTTAGGCCCACATGCAAATTAGTTTCCTATTCAATTTGGGTCCCTATGCAAATTACATCTTGTCTATTAAAGCATAACGGGAAGATAACATAGGCTGAGACTGCTTTTTCATGTTTTCATTATTTTGAGTTCATTATTTTTAGACCATTATTTTTAAACCATGTGAGTAGAGTTTAGTTGGTCTCTCCTGTGCTCCTAGGGTTTTTCACCGGGTTCTCCGGTTTTCCTCCCTCCGCAAAATCAACACCATCTGGGATAGGAGTGGCGCCCACCCCTGCCTTAGGGTAGCAGCTAAACGAAAGAGGTGCCTTCGGCTCCTCTGACTGCGGTATGTATGTATGTATGTATTTTTAGACACTACGTTTAGGATTATTCGTTTCCGGTTTTGTTAAGTTGCCTATCCAGTTCCCCCTATTAAAGTTAAAATTGACTAACACTTGGACAATAGAACGCATAGGTTGATGCTGCTGGTTGCTAATGTTGAAGTCGTGTCAAATGTTATATATCGTACACTTTGTAGTAAACTATTTTAGAAGTGTAATAACGTTCTGGTGCTCTTCGAGCGCCGATCACAGCCGCATCAATCTAAGTTATTTAAAAAAAAAAATTTAGTTTGCCAGCTTCTCAATAGCTGAGCGGGGCTGGGCTTCTATTTTCTTTTTAAATTTGCTTTAGTGCAGACTTAAATGAAATTGAATGTTCACTTAATCCTATCTAGACTGGGCTTTTTTTGGTCTTCTGGGGTTGGGTTGGGGGGGGGAGGGGGACCGGGAGGGGAATGGAATGTGCCCCCGGATAATATCTCAGAAAGTATTTATGATATCGAAGTGAAAATTGGCATGCTAATAGAACATTAAAAAATATTTTAATTTTTATTGCTGTCACCCCAGATGTTACGTATCTATGACGTCATACTTAAAAATACAGCTAAGTGAAATACAGGCAAATAATAGAGAAGAAAAACTCTCAAATCAATTATTTTAATATTACTGTAGCTTGAGCCAGTAGCAACAAGACAAAACTATAAAACGTAAAAATTTAGAAAAAAATGGCTTATTCTTTTGTTTATGGTCGTTGAGTGAGTTGTTGTGATAAGAAGGCAAATGTTATATTCATTAACCAAGCTTTACTGTTCTATTTTCTATCTTTAATCATTATCTGAAGTATCTTTTGAGCATCCGTAATTTTAAAAGCAATTTTTCATAAAAATTAAATGGATGACGTCACTCTATGACGTCTTTGTGCGGCCATCTTGGATTCCGCCATATTGGAATTGTGACGTCATTAGATGAACTTCAATAACACAAAATTCATGGAATTATATTATAAATACTAAAGTTAATCAAATACTCCAAAAAACGAAAATAAAACAAATTAAACCAGAATTTCGAAATTTTTGACACAAACGTCATCAAAAACGTCGTTGCTATGGCAACACTAATTTGTGTAAAAAAATATTTTTACACCCCCCCCCCCCCCCCCCCAGTCTAGTTAGGATTAAGAGAATTCCCAACTGACTGTCAAAAGTGCGACAATAGAGCTATTTTAAACAATAATTGGTTTCAACCTAAAGCCTAATTAAGCAGAGTTTCACTAGCGTAATTAAAGGCTCACTGTAATAGAGGAAAAAATACATCACTTGCTTTCCAGTGAAGTATTTCTTCACGCACCGCTGTAGACAAAATTCCTTGACATTTGATCCAAGAAACCCGTGAATTTAAATTATTTGACAACAAGTCAGGTCAGTTAATCGTTTAAAATAGTACATCAAATGTAACGTATTTTATAAATATTCAACTTAAATCGACAGGTTACAACCTCACTCAAAACCTACAGGTCTTTCAACATACGGCTTTCAACAAAATGCCAAGAAAATGACGTTTGAAATAGCAACAATTATTTCCACTTGTTTTCAAATTGTAGACGCTTTGATATTTTCGGTACAAAGGCTGATCGGATCAAAGGCTTTCTGCTGTTTTTAACTCAAGCAAATATATATATTCTGTGATTATAAACGTATTCCAATATATATGCATGCTACTTCAGTACTTCGGCAGAGTTGTTGAGCGGCGCCATTGTATATAGTAGAACTTAGTCTGCGGTTCGTCGACTTGGCTTAACGTTTTGCTGGCAAGTTTAAAGTCATCAGGTCAATTATTAAATATGCGTGTTATGTTCCTTTCAAAAGAGCATCCTGGTCATTTTGACCCCGTTCACACAATGCCTGTACGAAATCGGGCCGGTATAAAATCATCACGGTAGGAAACTGTTTACACGGTACCGGTATCATTTCATTCCGTTACTATTTTTACAGTTTAGTTAACTCCATTTTTATTAAATTCCTGCCATGACTCTTCTTTTACCCCGTATTTTTAAGCAGAGAAAAAAGTTTCGTAAAACCGTGATGAAATCATTACGGTAAGGTGTTTATGCCGATAAAGGAATAATTTCTTTACGGTTTCATATCGTTACGGTTAGCATTACGGTTTCATATCGTTACGGTTAGTTAGCATTACGGTTTCATATCGTTACGGTTTCAAATCGTTACGGTTAGCATTACGGTTTCATGTCATTTCATGCCGGTATCGCGTGAAGGCAAGGCCTAACCGTAACGATTTCGTTACGGTTTCATTTCGTACCGGCATCGTGTGAACGGAGTCTTAATCTTCTCTACGTAGCTGTTTTATTGTTCGGCGTAACTACGGGACACCACTAAGTGTGATAATGCTACTGTCCCACCCCGGTCCAAACTTCCAGTTGCTGGTCAACAAAGGTCACATTCGGTGGTCCACTTATATCGAGTTTTGGCAGACAACTCTTCAAAATATTTTTCGGTTCTTGTCCCCAGCCTTCAGAGTTGCCTGCAGAGAAGGCTATACTTCACCAACAAAATCTATAATTGCGGCCTCATAACTTGCAATTTATAAAAAGAGAGTACATGGGTGTGGAACCAAGTGTATTTCTTTTGTAACTATAAAAAATGTTTTCAGTAAGGCAAATACTAAATTTCCATTCATACTTCATAAAATATAAACACTTTGATATATCTCTATTTTAATATCTTTTTTAAAGGCTGTCCATCTAGTGACATCATCATAATAAAAACTCAAAGTCTTATTGTATCTTTTACATAATGGTAATTAAAAATAGTTAATTGATATGATACAATATCCAAAACTTGCATTCAAAAATCGAATAACGCGGGTCATCATTTCCACAATTTAAGCACACTGAGAGGCCGATTACATGTAGATTTTCAGCCCGGGTTAAAATTTAAACCCGGTTAACCGGGCTAAAATTTCAGCCCGATCTTCTTATTAAATCCTTGTAATACGAACGTAGCAATTTCATGGAAAAAATTTCATCCAGGGTTGAAAGTTTAGTCCGAGTTGAAAGTTTAGCCGAGTTCGCGTAATTACCCGGGATGGAATTTTCAGCCCGGTCAGGTGACCTGAAATCGCCTTTATAATCACTGAAAAGTTTCCAGGCCAGGCTGAACTAAGCTTGTGAACGATGTCGATCTTCCATTACGCAACCGCAAAACAAAAATTCTTCAATTTCCTACGCGCATATGATTAAAATTTTGGTTTCTGCCCAGGCTGAAAATCTCCATTTAATCGATCCCAAAAATATTTCTTATTGAATCACATGACTTACCACGTAACCAATTGTCTGTACTTATTATTCACATCAACAATGTCAAGCTTTGAGAGGCAATAATTGCTATTAATATCCTACACGTTTGGCAACATTCCCCCATGATATTACGCATTTTCATAGCGCAGCCTTGTTCTCATATTGGAGGAGCGAGAGGCTGAGAAAACCCCCTCTCAACAGCGAAAATATATACTAAGACTTCAAGGAAGAAACAGCAATAACAGCTTGATCGGTATAACAACACACATTTTAACTATGTTGCCTGTTCTACTAAAAAAGTTCAATGAAAATATTTTTCTTCGTTCTGACACCAGCCTAATATTAAAGTACACGGCTTTTTCATTTGTGTCTTCCTTGGCTATCATAATGCAGAGGATCTCAACATATTACTTGATTGGATAACAAAATTGTATGGTATCTCTACCTTATATCAATTCTCCTCCATGTGACAAATTGTGTTGCTTGCTTTCGTTAACCCTAACTAGACTGGGGGGAGAGACGGAAAGTGCCCGCGGCGAATTTTAAGCTTCGTAACTTTTGAGTATTTAAAATAAATGAACGAAATTTTGTGACTTTTCATACCTAGTATTGAGGAACACTTCCGTTTGTAATTTTGTTTTTACACTGATTAGTGTTGAATAAAAGTGTAGGCCTTTGTGTACCGGCTGCTTTTACAAGGTTTTTACAAAGTGTATTTAAAATTTGCATTCGTTGCTATGGCAACGGAACAGGTTGTTTTTTTAATTTTGGTCATTTTTTTGGATGGTATGAAATAAAATGCTGAAAAGTTAATAGATTACCAAAGGAGAGTCAGCAAGCTTTATGTTCAGCGGCTTTCATCACAAGCATTGCGTCAGATTGCGTTTTGTGAACAGAAACTCGCTTGGCAAGCATCTTCACTTCAGAGCAAATTTTGATATCTTGGTCTTGTGAGATTTTGAAAACGTTGTGCTGGGGAAATGGTCGGAAAGAATAAAAGGAGTGTTTTTCGTAAGTCAAGGAAAAGACTTGGTGTTCAAAAACAAGCATCTAGCGGCGAACAAACCTCGTCGAATGATAACAACAATGACAGCCATAATGAAACGCAGCGTGGATCAGATGGTGAAATTGCTACTACATCAGAAGAAAATCAAACGCCAAAAAGTGCGTCCAGAAGAAAGCTAAGTCATCACAGATTCGATAGTCCTCAGGAATGTTCTCTTGATGACAATATTGGCGATCAAACTCCTGAATACAGACTTGTTGACATTCAGTCTGCTGTTTTTGACGTTCATAAAAGCGAAGAAGGTAAGACTTGTGTTTCTCATAATGAGGCATTTCTGATAAAAGCGAATGCATTCTATCACTAATAGTTAGGGATTTTATTTGCAGAAGTTTAGCTGCTAGCCCTGTTGACTTTTAGGAGTACACCTAAATATTTGTAAGAGCCTATTGCATGCCTTCAGACTCCAGGAATATATTGTACAATATGTTTTTGTATGGCTTGTATGATATAACATGTATACATCACAGTAACTATTTTTATTCAGGAAACTTGTTGCTTGAAGAAGAAAGAAGGCAAGGGTTTATGTCCACCCTGCACATAAAATGCAGCTCATGTGAAAATGTTGAAGTGCTGAATACGTCTTCCAGCATCTCAAATAGAGGAACATCCTTCGATGTGAATCGACGACTGGTTTATAATTCAATTGAAACTGGTTGTGGCTACGAGGGATTGGCAACGTTATGCAGTACTTTAAACATGCCCTGTATGAGTACGACTGGCTATTATAAGCAGATGGACAATATCATGGACGTGTTGGAGAGTGAGTGCAAAGAAGAAATGATCAGAGTTGGGGCAAAAGCTCGTGACGCCATCTTGAAAGAGAACAAAGAAGCAGATAACGAACAGCCAGTGGACATTGCTGTCAGTTTTGATGGCACATGGACAAAGCGAGGCTTTACCTCATTGACCGGTGTTGTCTTTGTAATTTCAGTTGACACCGGTGAGGTATTAGATTATCATGTTCTGTCAAAAGCCTGTCAGAAATGTGCTCGAAAGAAATCACACTGTGAAGACGATGATGAATTTGAACAGTGGAAGATGGAACATGAGATGTCAAACCAATGTGACATAAACTTTGATGGTAGCTCACCAGCAATGGAGGCAGATGGAGCAACAATACTTTGGAAACAATCCATATCCGCCCACAATCTAAGGTATCGCTGGATGGTCTGTGATGGTGACAGCAAAGCATTCAATTCGGTTGAAGACGTGTATCCCGATTGCAAGGTTGAGAAACTTGACTGTGTCGAACACGTTCAGAAGCGAATGGGAAAACACCTCATGAAACTAAAAGCAGCCACTAAAGGAAAACTGAACGATGGAAAGACAATTGGAGGACAAGGTCGCCTTACTGAGGTAAAGATAAAGAAATTGCAAAAGTATTATGGCCTCGCAATTCGTCAAAACACCATTGGCAAAACTTCGCCCTCACAACAGGAAATTGATGTAGCAGTCTACAAATGAAAAAGAACATTATTGCATCCCTGCATCATAATGTTCGATCTGCCGACCTGGCTACACAACACAGATTTTGCCCAAGAGGAGAAAAGTCGTGGTGCAAGTGGCAGCAGGATGTCGCAAGTGGAACGTCAACGTATAAAGACAGTGGCTGCTTGCCTCCTGTTTTCTTAGAAGTTTTGAAGCCTGTGTTCATGACTCTAAGTGAAAGCAACCTTCTAAGTAGATGTGTACTTGGAGCAACACAAAATGTAAACGAGTGCATCAATGGTGTTGTCTGGTCTCGATGTCATAAGCACAAGCATCACGGAGCTAAGTCGGTTCGTTGTGCAGTTGCCTCTTCTGTTTTACAGTTCCACTCTGGAGCAGCCAGCAGAGAGCATATAATGAGAAAACTTTCCATTCTTGGTGGTGAGCATACAAGCAAAAGTTCCGCAACAAAAGACAAGAAGCGCTTGAGAACTGCAGCTCTGCGAACGACCGAAAAAGCCAAAAAGCGACGCCAAGGAGAACATTTGCTTCGTGTTAGACGAGAAGAAGCCTTGAAAGAAGCTGAGGGCACCACATATGAAGCTGGTTACTTTTAGGAACATGGGAAAACTAAAATCATGAATTTGAGCACATTAGACATTAACAAATTGACTTGACAATTAGCCCAAACTTTAAATGCCGTTTTCTCAAAAGTGGCTATTTGAGCCTAATTCGAAGGTTGAGAAATGATATCTCTTGAACAATTTGTTCTATTGATCTGAAATTTTCAGTATTTAAGCATTTCTCTATGTTCTTTGGAATGAGTTGAGGATTTTTTTTTATATTCAATTTTGAAGATCTATTGCATAAAAATTCCAGAGATATTTATCGACTAATTTCAACGGTGCGTTATTCTGAAAATTTTTAAGATATTCAAAAATCCTCAACTCATCCCCATAATTACTTAGTGTAGTATCACTTACCGAAAAATGGGTTAATATGGCAATGTCAGTAGCAAGATATCTTTTCTCAAATACGGTATGCTGGAAAAACAGCATGTGGCCACTTTAACTGCTCAGGTTGCCATGGGCAACGCATTCAAGCCACCTTAAATATATTTTCAGATTCTCCCACTCATTAGCTATCTGCTGATATATAGTTTGCCTAAGGTTTATTAAAAATTGTTGCCACAATGTAGGTCTAAAAAATAGCTAATTGTAACACATTAGTTTGGGTGAAACCTCTCCTTAATTAAGTTTTTCTTGGTTTTATTTTGGTGTATTTGATTAACTTTAGTATTTTTAATATAATTTCATGAATTTTGCGTTGTTGAAGTTCGTCTAGTGACGGCACAATTCCAATATGGCGGAATTCAAGATGGCCGAACAATGACGTCGTACACTGACGTCATTAATTGAATATTTACGATAAATTGCTTTTAAAGTTACAGATGCTCATAAGATACTTCAGATAATGCATAAAGATAGAAAATAGAAAAATAAAGCTTGATTAATGAATATAACATTTAAATTCTTATCACAACGACGGGCATAAACCAAAAAATAAACCACATTCTTCCTAAATTTTTAAGTTTTATAGTTTTATCATGTTTCTACTCGCTCTAACTACAGTAATAATAAAAAAAAAAAAAATTGAGAGTTTTTCTTGTCTATTATTTGGCTGTATTTCACTTTGTTGTATTTTTAGATATATGTATGAAATATTTTGAATGTTCTATTAGCATACCAAGTTTCAATTCTATAGCGTAAATACTTTCTGAGATACTAACTGCGGGTACTTTTTCAAGATATTGCGCAGAATAGCTGCGTCTAAATTAGTTTTTCTTTATTAATCTCAAAATTGTTAGTTTCCGCAATTAATTTTATTCAGACATCCAAATTCAAAGTCATTGCAACAAGCGCTAATCGTCAATGGCAGCAGAGAATGCAAATAATTTTGGCTAGAGCTTTAAGTAATTTCTTAAAAAAATATGGAAATTAGGCAATGTAAAATAGAACAAATTTAAAGAAAATCTGCTACTATATATCTTTTTGAGTACAAAAGCTCGACCAACTTTTCAATCATTCATACAGTTTAATGTAGCAAACTTCTAAATTTAACGACGTAAAATTATTTATAATATTGTAAAAGGGTCACCATTTTTATCTTTCATACCGTATATTCTTTCCAAACTCGAATGAGCGGCAGCTCAACCATTCGAAAAGACCCATCGAAAATCAAGTTAATATCTTGTTGCTGAAAATTCTTTCCTTTTTCAGTTTTACTGAAAACTAACAATGGCTGACCACCGCAACGAACCCAGTATAACTTGCATCGAATCCAGAATGTCATGCATTGGAATCTTTGCGCCATGATTTTTGGGATAACGGTCAAGAGGTATGCTGGTTGTGCTGTATAAATCTCGTACCCTAGAAAAAAAGAACGTTGCATAAAAAAATAGAACAAAACACTATTTGCTCGTGATACTATAATGTTACTGTTGCCGATAATTTTGGAGAAGATCAAAAAAGGAATAAACATAAAGCATAATAATTTACAACACTGTATCATGGCGTAGAATGCTAAGTCACATCCGGGAACTTAATAGTATTTAACGGCAAGTAAGAGCCTCAAAGTTTAACTGAATTTGGGTGTCGTAAATGCCCCGAAACGCCCGTAACCTGCAAGGGTTGTCGTTTATGTAATATGGAAATGAAAGTATAAATAAAACAAATTATGCGTGTAAGCTCAAGTACCTGGAGACGGCGGGTTTTTGTGGGTTTTCAGGACAGAAAACATGTTACGATTTGACTCCATATGTACGATCATCAATGCATCGACGATCTTTAAACGACAGCCGAGTAAACAATGGTTGATTTTACGAAGGGTACTACTTGGAATATGTCGGGCTGTGATCTCTCTTGAAAGGCATAATAGTCTTTAATAGTAGTCGAGAATGTAAGCTGTAGTTTCAAAAGAGTCCAAATAAGCACACGCTCTGCCCTGTCATCGCCATTCTGAATATGAGGTGCACTTCAAGGATTCTGTTAGGCAGCAGACGAACACGCCAGCCAATCACAGAAGAGAATTAGGCAAACCATACAACTAACCTACTCCCCCTCGGGAAATACTAAATATGAACGACTCAGGAAAATTTTAAACAAATTGCCGCGCGGCGTCATTAATAGGGACCTTAAGATGCTAGGACGACGACGGCGGTTATAAAGCTATTCAAATTTTAGTATTAAAAAGAAGTCACGGTTAACTGACTAATGTATTCAATACTTGAAGGTTGTTTTATAATTTTCAAAGTGTTAAAACGGTTTCAGTGTCTGTGTTAAGGCAATCTCAGACAACATTTCTCATCACCCCACGAGTCAACGTCGTCCTGAAGACGTGAAAATGCTCTGAGTGGCGTTGTATACAGAGCGAGGACGGTGTTCAGATTACTCTTGGGACTAGAAATTATTCATTATCTTTGTTTTGCAAGAAGAATGCTTTTGTTTGAAGGACGTTGTCCTCGAAGTTGCCGTCGTAGATCTTAAGGTCCCTAATACGACTGATGCGGGGGTGGAGTTATATAATTTTCTTACACGCTATTCTATAGGATATATTTAAATATACATATGTTGTGCAGAATTTTATGCTCTTTATTTAGCATATATTTACAACATATGCAAATTTTAAAAAAAATCTTATAGACTAGCGCGCGAGTAAATGGTGTTTTCATCTGGGATTTTATCTGAAATTTTCAACTCAAACGGCCGGTCAATCTTGTTCATGACGTCGTACCGCAACTTGTTTAAAGCTTGCCTGAGTGGTTCATAATAGGTCTATGCTACTCTGCAGACTTATACTAAATGTAAAAGCATGAAATTCTCTATAACATAAGTAAATTTAAAAAAATCCTATCGAGTAGCGTCTGAAAATATTGCGGTTTTGTATGTAATTATGTAACAGCGACCACTTATAGCTGATGAATATGAAGATAACTTCGCAATAAGATGCAATAATTGAATCCAAAGCTGAATCGAAGGCTAAATGTGGTGCGTACTTCACAGTTGTCTTTCCACATAGTCATTTTAGTAACAGAAAGCAAAAATTTAAGCCCACACAAGCTTCTTGTCCATCATCACGCGTTTCCGGTTTGCAAAGAATCTTGGTATACTCGAATGCAAAAATCGTCCGGATGCAAAGTTCCCCCAAATGCCAAACCCATCCAAATGAAACTAACGAATGCAATGCACAACCAACTCTAATGAAAACTTCTCCCCAATGCCAAACACGCCAAATGAAATATTCGTACAAATGAGCAGTTCAGAGTAAGAGCTACTTCAGAAAATTCTTCTCAGTAAGAAAAAGCAATATATCAACAACGTTTAACAATTAATATAACAATAGCTACATCGGTAAGGTTCATTAGTGAGTATCCCAGCAGTGAACCTTGCCACTCTCCCAAATTAGTAAGTGACTTCACAAATCAGAAGAAAATGAATTGTGTTATCAAAACTGGCTATTTATTTCCCTTACAAAAATTCCACATGATTTCACATATGTGAATATTCACATGTTATTTTGAAACATGTGATTTCTCACATGCGATTACATGTTAATTTTCACATATTATTAATTTCACAAGTTTCAAAATAACATGTGAAACAAATCTTCTTTTTTTTTTCACATGTAAGTGATTTCGCATGTTTCAAAATTGATACACATGTGACTGTATTTGCATATATTTATATACAGTACACATGAAAAATTCATGCATGCAGTTGGTAACTTATGCACAAAAACAAGACAATGTAATCATAAATAAAATTCTATAACATCAATAATGATGGAGTGATGCAAAGGTTACAAATATGATACTTTAATAATAAAATTAACAATATTTCAAAAACTCATTAATATTCATGAACCAAATTGTCCACTAATATGCACGTATTTGATCATGTGCAAGTATTTTATACCTGATAAAACTACTATGAATGTTAACTAACGTGAAATTTTATATAAAGAATACTAATGAACGTGAAATTTTATATAAAATGTCATCCTAATTAGAAAATCTATTGTCGGCGTTTTTGAAGCTATTCAAAACACTCGTAGTCGCGTTTTAAATATTACATAAAAACTAATTTTATAAAAATACATATAATTTATGTATATGATATAACAAACTGTGTGTCCATGTTAAACTTTTCCTGCTTTTGTCTTCCTGGCCTCTGTAGCATTTCTCGCATCTTTGCACTTCTGTGCCATTGCCGCCTTTATTGGAAATCTTTCTGAAACATGTGCTAGAAAACGAAATACGAAAAAGAAAGTATAAATATAATATTAACTGATATTTCTGTTCACCTACTTAAAATTGTATATACTACCCAGATGTAAATTCCTTCAATTAGCAAAATATGGAACTGACTATCACGGGACGAAAAATTGGATTTGCATGTTTGCAAATTTATGTGCAAATTTGATGCAAATTTCATATTTGTCCATCTTTGCCATATTTGCACTTGTGCAAATTTGGAGTTTTGCAGTATCTTTGCGCCGATTGCAAAGTTGCAAATGCCGCGATTGCAATGGATGCAAAGTTATATGCAAATTTATTGCAAAGACGAACTTTGCATGATGTTCAAAGAACAGTGCAAATTTGATGCATATTTATAAATTTGCAATTGTCGCAAATTTATATGCTTACTTGTTGCAAAGACGAACTTTGCAATATATCCAAAGAACAGTGCAAATTTGATGCATTTTTATAAATTTGCAACTGTCGCAAATTTATATGCTTATTTGTTGCAAAAACGAACTTTGCAATATGTTGAAAGAACAGTGCAAATTTGATGCATTTTTTAAAATTTACAATTATCGCAAATTTATATGCTTATTTGTTGCAAAGACGAACTTTGCACGATGTTTAAAAAGTGCAAAATTGATGAATATTAACAAAGTTGCAATGATTGCAAAATTATATGCTTATTTGTTGCAAAAATGAACTGTAA